>VDFB02173821.1:0-35552 GCA_007258455.2 Sequoia sempervirens
ATTTGATCCGGATCATAATGATCTGACCTATGACACGATTTGTGTGGTGGTGACTAGAATTGCCAAAGTGCTATCATCTTCAAGCCATTGGAACTATAACTCTAGTATCCCTTGGAGATTGGGGCGTGAAACCCTCAATTGTAATCATCCAGTTGATAAATGCTTAAGTGATGAGATGACTTGGATGTAGCCATGCCTCTAGAGTATTTTTATTTGCTGTGATCTTCTGCCCAGGTTTGCTAATCTGGTCTAAGGGCGTGTGTCTATGCTTCAAAGCCTGCTTCAAGTGCCTAGATTTGATAGGTTTCTCTAGTAGCCCCCTGTGTGGCTAGTTGTATGTTCTAGGCTCATGGATTGATGTGGAGGTAAGTTGTAATGTCCCCTTCTCATCAGTGATCAACATAGCCATTTATCAGTCTATTCCGGAACCCGTAGACTGGAATGAGGTGAAAATTAGGGTTTCTTGGCTTGGAGTTTTGTGGCATTTCACATTATTTACTATTTATAGTAAATTCTTTTTATGGCAGTATGCAGTTGGTTGTCTTCAGTCATCACTTCAATTGAGCATGTTATTTGTTGTTTCAATATTTTCCTCTCAAGCCTTAATTGATGAAATTTATTGATTAAAAGGCATAAGTGTTATATTTTTCAGTTGACCACCCCTTGGCCTAAGGATATAACTTGTAAGTTGTTTTAAAAAGGGGTCATGAAGGGTACGCCTTGTCATAAAGAGATATTAATATTTTATTTTTAGAACTTATGCTTGGAGGAAAGTGGACGCCACTTTTATGAAGAGTTATATTTTATGAAATTTCAAAAGTAAGAAGAATTCAAAAAGGTGTCTCTTGGCGTACTGCTTGGAAGTTGATGAGTTTCTCAGTTTTTATAAAATGAAGACATTGCTCCAGCATTGGGTATCCATTGTTTACCTTACTGTTATGCTGTCAAAATGACTATGGACATTTTGCTGTTGCTTCGAGGATGCTACCTCCTAGCCCCTTCCCAATTTCGTGTTTGAAATACAACACCTAGTTGGAACATTGCTGCTTCTCACATCAGACTAGCAGATTGAGCATCATAGATTGAAGAATTTTGGAGAATTTTCACAGTTTTGAGTTCCTGGTTTTGCTACAGCTGAAGCTGATTTTTGCTCATATCTAATTGGGTGATTTTATTTTCATTCTGGGTAGTTTGGCAAATGAACTGTTGATGCAAGGCGCCACTTTCCACAAAGTATTGGAATTTAATTCCAAGTATTCAATTTTTACTTGCAAAATCGATTTTTGGTGAAGGCCGTACCATTTAGAGGTGCATTGGAATTCGTGCCAAATAATCTGGAGACTTTGGTGGCTGTTTCTGGATTGTATCTTGGGCGCCAGACTTATAAGGAGTATTTGCAACTTATTTCACGTCATTCGGAGGAGAATTGAGTGAGTTATGAACATTTCATTGATTCTCATAGTTGCAGATTGATATTTCCAGTTTACTGTTTTTGTATCAGATTGTACAAGTTCTGATTTCTGATTCATTATCGGCTGTTAAAGAGTTAAACAATTATTGAAAAACATCTATTAATCTTGTGTATGAAGATTACTGTATTTCCTATGTAATTTGCAGCTTATTTCTCATTGTACAAACTGTAAACAGTAGTACTGTTCCAGTTTTAATTGCTGCAATTTCTTTCTGTATCTTCTCATATAAGTCCCCTGGATGGTTTACCGCCAATGTGGTTAAATTGATTGTAATATCTTATACCCACTCATAGTGGTGAATCCCCACAGCATTGTGGATGCCCGCCGCAGCGGACGAATTGTTTTCTATTGTAATCTTTTCCCCCCACTGTTTGGTGGTAGTGTGGAACTGTTTCTCATGGCTGGTTATCCGCCTATCATTTCATAATTTCAATCTTTAACACTCCGTCATATGTTAGCACCTCGCCCTCAGTGGGATCTTGAGTGCACATTCTTGACGTTGAGTAGTTCTTCAATTCAAGTTCAGTTTGCAGTTTGAGGCTAACGCTAATCCAATCATCTATTGCTGGTTATGTTGTGTTATTTTTTCGAAAAAAATTGGTTAGCATATTTCAGTGGTATCAGAGCAGAAGACCCTGCCATCCTGTGGCAATTTGCAGTGGTTAACTGATGAGTGACAGAGACACTAGGCCATACACCAGAAGTCAGGCCAGAAATCAGCATCAGTTTCCGCCCGTTCCAGAAGCAGATACCTTCTCAGAAGTTCTAAGAGATCTTGGTAAGACAGTGGAAGGTTCAGAGAATTCAGTGGAAGTGGTTGATCAGACAGTTGTAGTCATGTCAGAACACTGTAAGGAGAGATAATGAAGAGAGGGATAGAGTGGAGAAGAAGTTTGATGGGATGATAGACATGATGTCCCGATTATTGTCCAAGTTGGACCAGCAAGCAGCTCAGAATATCATTCAGCCCCAAAATAACTCAAGTGGAGAAAACAGTGGGGTTAATGGAAATAATAATAGTGGCAGTCCTGAGGTGAATACTAGAGACAGAATTGTGGGTCAGCATACTGCAATTCATAGTGGGTCATCCTCTAGACCCCTTTTTCCCGTTTTCACACCAAGGGAAGAGCAACAACCAGTTGAGGCTACTCCAAACTTTGCTGATGATGCTCGTCAAGCTTACATGGAGTACGTTTCTTTACCTCTTGACTTGAGAGGTACTTGGACCTTTGATCAATTCATGAATCAAAGGAGCCGAAGAAATGGAGGAAGGACTGAACAACGTCCTATGGCACCTAGAAATGACTTCTACCAAGCATTGGGTAAAATCACTATGGAACATTTTGATGGTAGTAATAAGTGTACAGCCAGATCGTGGGTGCAGAAATTAGATAACTACCTCTCTCTCAGACCCATGCCGGAAGAAGATGCTATCAAATTTGCTACCTTGCACTTAGATGGCATAGCTCATGAATGGTGGACTCATGGTTTGGTCACTCTTGGCCATAACCTAGTTCGCACATATGGAGAATTTACCAATAAGCTGATTGAAAGATTTGACACCAAAGATCCAGAATTGAGATTTAGAGAATTGGCACAATTGAGACAGCAAGGATCTTTAGAGAGCTATGTGGCTGATTTTCAGAGGTTGTCAGTAATGGTGCCAAACATTACTGAAAGAAGACTTGTAGTTCTTTTTGCTGAAGGTTTAATGGAGCCTTTGAAGGGTTGGGTCAAAGCATTTGATCCTCCAACATTAGATGAAGCTATCAAGAAAGCTAGGAGCATGGAGTTGGCAGCCCCAAGGCCTAAATTTCACTCAAAACCATTCAGCCATAAGAAAGATAAAAAGCCTTCTTCAAATCTGCCCAAGAAGTTTCCACCAAGGCTGTCCGAAGAGCTCAAAGAACAGCTTAGAAAGGATGGAGTTTGTTACACTTGCCGTGATCCTTGGGTTAAGGGTCATCGCTGCTATGGAAGAGGCAAAGCTAATCGAATGGAGGGCTATTCTGATTATGGATCAGAATCTGATTCGTCTGATCAGCAATACGAATCAGCAAGTAGTGAAGGTGAAGAAGCTCCAGAAGATAAGTCCGAAGAGGTGGGAGATGGTAGTGCTTTTGCACAACTATCAAGCTTTCAAAAAAATGAATCTTTTAGGGTTCATGGAGTTGTGAATTCACAAAGAATAGTTGCCCTAATTGATACGGGAGCAACTCACAATTTTATTGATGAAGGACTAGTTGCTAGAAAAGGATTGAAGACTGAAGAATTTGATGGTTTCAAGGTAATGGTTGCTGATGGTTTTACTATGTCTTGCACAAGGAAGATTCCTAACCTCTCTTTGCAATTGGGAAATCATGAGATTAAAGATGATTTTTATGTGGTGGGAATTGGAGACACTGATATTGTGTTGGGCATACAATGGCTGCGATCTCTTGGTGAGATCACATTGAATTTGCAAACCATGGAGCTGAAATTTCAGTCTAATGGAAGAAAGGTTGTTCTAAGAGGGATGTCAAATGGAGGCCCTCGAATTGTGTCTTTGAAGAGGATGGAAAGGCTGATCCGCCATGATCAGGTTGAATGGGCTGCTGAATGTATGGTTCTACCAGCTGATCCGGTTGAGGAAAAAAGGCAATATCATCCTAATATTCAAGCCTTACTTTCAAAGAAGAGCAAAGTCTTTGGAAGCTTACCTCCTGGAAGACCTCCTGAAAGAGGTTCTGAGCATGTGATTGAATTAGAAGAAGGGGCAAAACCGGTCATAACTACACCTTACCGCTATCCAAAGAGGCAGAAAGATGAGATTGAAAAAGCCATCAAGGAGCTGTTGGAAAGTGGTTTCATTAGACCAAGCAAGAGTCCATTTGCTTCTGCAGTAGTGCTGGTCAAAAAGAAAGATGGTACAATGCGTATGTGTGTTGACTACCGCGCATTAAATCAGAAAACCATCAAGAATAGATATCCTATCCCTAGGATTGATGAGCTTATTGATGAGCTCCATGGGGCAATGTTCTTCTCAAAGATTGATCTTCGTTCGGGCTATCACCAAATCAGAATGAGGGAGGAGGATATAGAGAAGACAGCGTTTAGATGCCACTTTGGGCATTTTGAATTTCTTGTCATGCCTTTTGGTTTGACAAATGCTCCAGCCACATTCCAATCTTGTATGAACAAGATTTTTAGACAGCAGTTGAGGAAGTTTGTGCTCATCTTCTTCGACGATATTCTCATATTCAGTAAGTCATGGGAAGAGCACCTTAAGCATTTGGAAGAAGTGCTTAACATTTTAGAGGCGGAATGTTTATTCGCCAAAGAATCAAAGTGTGAGTTTGGGATGAAAGAACTTTTATACCTTGGCCACATTATCAGTTCAAAGGGTGTGAAGGTGGATCCAGAAAAGATAAGGGCCATTCTTGATTGGCCAACTCCAAAGAATATTTCTCATTTGAGAGGGTTTTTAGGGTTATGTGGATTCTATAGAAGATTTGTAAAAGGTTATTCTCATCAAGCAGCACCTTTGACAGATCTTACAAAGAAAGGAGCTTTTCTTTGGACTAAGCAAGCACAAGAGGTTTTTGATAAGTTTAAACAAATCATGAGTTCGTGTCCAGTGTTGGCACTTCCGGATTTTTCAAAACCTTTTGAATTACAATGTGATGCTTCAGGAGAAGGAGTTGGAGCTGTCCTAATGCAAGACAAACACCCTATTGTCTTCGAGAGCCGAAAGTTGAGAGGGGCAGAAAAAACTTACTCTATTTATGACAAAGAGATGCTTGCCATCATGCATGCTTTGTCTAAATTCCGTCAATACTTGGTGGGAAGTAAATTTGTTGTTAAGACTGACCACAATAGTCTTAAACATTTTATGCGCCAAAAGGAATTGAATGAAAGGCAGCAAAAATGGGTAAGTAAACTCCAAGCATATGACTTTGACATTGAATATGTCAAAGGAAAAAATAATATAGTGGCTGATGCTCTTTCTAGAAGGCCTCATTTGCAGTCAATTTGTGAGTTATCAGCTGATTGGAAAGAATTAATTGCTGCTGATTATGTTAAAAATCAGTTTGCAACCAGCTTGTTAGAAGGTCATTTGGTTGATGAAAGGTATAAGTTGGTTGATGGATTAATTTATTATAAAGATAGAATCTTTTTAGTGCAAGAATCTAAGCTTAAGAAGAAGATTCTACAATCTTTTCATGATGTTCCCCTTGCTGGTCATCAAGGGATTTTCAAGACTTATAAGCAGATTCGTGAAAGATTCACTTGGAAAGGGTTGAAAGAAGAAGTCTTGAACTACATTAGAGAGTGTCCTATTTGTCAAAGAAATAAAAATGAACACTCTTATCCAGCTGGTCTACTTCAGCCCTTGCCCATTCCAAATCAGAAGTGGGAAAGTATTGCCATGGACTTTATCACGGGGTTGCCCAAGGTGCAAGGACGTGATTGTATATTTGTTGTGGTTGATAGACTAACGAAATTTGCTCATTTCTTTGCTGTTACCACTTCATTTACAGCAGCTCAAGTGGCTGAGTTGTTTTTTAGAGAGGTGTTCCGTTTGCATGGGTTGCCTAGAACAATTGTCAGTGATAGGGACAGCAAGTTCCTAAGTGTTTTTTGGCAGGAGATCTTCAGATTGAGTTGCTTACTCCAAGCACAAGTTATCACCCACAAACAGATGGGCAGTCAGAAATTGTTAACAAGTGGTTAGAGGGCTACCTAAGGAACTATGTTTCAGGACAGCAGCGAGCTTGGATTAAATGGCTTCATTTAGGAGAGTATTGTTACAACTCTTCTTATCACATGTCAATTAAGATGTCTCCTTTTAAGGCTCTTTATGGTTATGAGGCTACTAATTTTGTTGATTTAGTGTTTGGTGATAGTAGAGCTCCACAAGCACTGGATATGTTACAACAAAGCCAAGACATCTTGAAAGCTCTCAAGGAAAATCTGCAACAAGCTCAAAATCAGCAGAAGTTATACGCTGATCAGCAGCGTGTTGAAAGGTCTTTTGAAGTTGGGGACATGGTCTATTTGAGGCTTCAGCCATATAGACAATCTTCTCTCAAGAAGAGTGGTGCAGAAAAGTTGAAGCCACGCTTTTATGGTCCTTTCAAAATCACCAAAAGGATTGGTGAAGTTGCTTATGAGTTGGAACTTCCAGCTGAAAGCAAAATACATAATGTTTTTCATGTGTCTCGCCTCAAGAAGGCAATTGGACACAATGTAGTGGCTACATCAGAATTACCTCCATTGGATGAGGAAGGTCAGTTAGTGTTGATTCCAGAAGAAATCCTTGATACTAGAGAACGTTCTTTGAGAAGAAGGACAATCAAAGAATATTTGGTTAGATGGAGGAATTTACCTATTGAAGATGCTACGTGGGAAGGTGAACAGATTTTGTTGCATCCATCTTTGCAGTTGCTTGAGGACAAGCAATTTCGAGGAGGGCGGACTGTAATGTCCCCTTCTCATCAGTGATCAACATAGCCATTCATCAGTCTATTCCGGAACCCGTAGACTGGAATGAGGTGAAAATTAGGGTTTCTTGGCTTGGAGTTTTGTGGCATTTCACATTATTTACTATTTATAGTAAATTCTTTTTATGGCAGTATGCAGTTGGTTGTCTTCAGTCATCACTTCAGTTGAGCATGTTATTTGTTGTTTCAATATTTTCCTCTCAAGCCTTAATTGATGAAATTTATTGATTAAAAGGCATAAGTGTTATATTTTTCAGTTGACCACCCCTTGGCCTAAGGATATAACTTGTAAGTTGTTTTAAAAAGGGGTCATGAAGGGTACGCCTTGTCATAAAGAGATATTAATATTTTATTTTTAGAACTTATGCTTGGAGGAAAGTGGACGCCACTTTTATGAAGAGTTATATTTTATGAAATTTCAAAAGTAAGAAGAATTCAAAAAGGTGTCTCTTGGCGTACTGCTTGGAAGTTGATGAGTTTCTCAGTTTTTATAAAATGAAGACATTGCTCCAGCATTGGGTATCCATTGTTTACCTTACTGTTATGCTGTCAAAATGACTATGGACATTTTGCTGTTGCTTCGAGGATGCTACCTCCTAGCCCCTTCCCAATTTCGTGTTTGAAATACAACACCTAGTTGGAACATTGCTGCTTCTCACATCAGACTAGCAGATTGAGCATCATAGATTGAAGAATTTTGGAGAATTTTCACAGTTTTGAGTTCCTGGTTTTGCTACAGCTGAAGCTGATTTTTGCTCATATCTAATTGGGTGATTTTATTTTCATTCTGGGTAGTTTGGCAAATGAACTGTTGATGCAAGGCGCCACTTTCCACAAAGTATTGGAATTTAATTCCAAGTATTCAATTTTTACTTGCAAAATCGATTTTTGGTGAAGGCCATACCATTTAGAGGTGCATTGGAATTCATGCCAAATAATCTGGAGACTTTGGTGGCTGTTTCTGGATTGTATCTTGGGCGCCAGACTTATAAGGAGTATTTGCAACTTATTTCACGTCATTCGGAGGAGAATTGAGTGAGTTATGAACATTTCATTGATTCTCATAGTTGCAAATTGATATTTCCAGTTTACTGTTTTTGTATCAGATTGTACAAGTTCTGATTTCTGATTCATTATCGGCTGTTAAAGAGTTAAACAATTATTGAAAAACATCTATTAATCTTGTGTATGAAGATTACTGTATTTCCTATGTAATTTGCAGCTTATTTCTCATTGTACAAACTGTAAACAGTAGTACTGTTCTAGTTTTAATTGCTGCAATTTCTTTCTGTATCTTCTCATATAAGTCCCCTGGATGGTTTACCGCCAGTGTGGTTAAATTGATTGTAATATCTTATACCCACTCATAGTGGTGAATCCCCACAGCATTGTGGATGCCCGCTGCAGTGGACGAATTGTTTTCTATTGTAATCTTTTCCCCCCCACTGTTTGGTGGTAGTGTGGAACTGTTTCTCATGGCTGGTTATCCGCCTATCATTTCATAATTTCAATCTTTAACACTCCGTCATATGTTAGCACCTCGCCCTCAGTGGGATCTTGAGTGCACATTCTTGACGTTGAGTAGTTCTTCAATTCAAGTTCAGTTTGCAGTTTGAGGCTAACGCTAATCCAATCTTCTATTGCTGGTTATGTTGTGTTATTTTTTCGAAAAAAATTGGTTAGCATATTTCATAAGTATGTGGTCTTCAATGTCTGCTTCAGAAGTCCAGGTATTGATTGATAAGCTTCAACAATCACCTATGCAGATCATTATAGATATTTGGATTTGGCGGTTTGTCAGATACTCCAGTGTTTGACATATTGAAGGTTATCACCTTGCAGATAATGTCTCCTTGTGTAACTGTTGCTAAATCAACCCTAGAAGCACCCGATCTTTGTAATCTCTAGAAAATAAATGAATCAATGGATTAGCCTAGCCTGTGACTTTAGATTCAAGTTGCTAAGGAAAGGTATTCAGTTTTTTTCCAAATACCTCAATGTGTGAGTGCAGGGGGTTTCGTCCCAGCAAACACAGTATACTCGGAAGTTCAATTGCTCAGAAATATCCAGCTAGATAGATGCCCAGAATGAAATCTTGAGCGCCCTTTTATACCGATTTGGAATAATTCACATGAAACCAACCTCATTTGAAAATGAATCTGCTTATGGCGCCAACCAGCACTTTCAAATTGAACATCTTTTACTTTATTTTTTATTATTAATAATATTAATATAATTATTACAATATAATTATATTATTAATATAGTGTTTTACAACACTTTTTAAGTGTATTAAAATTTGTTTCATTTTATCCCAGCCGAGGGGACATGACAAACTAATGGTGAGTGGATGCAATTAATAGAAATGCCTGTAAATCAGGAATTTACAGCTCTGAGCTCTTTAACATTTGCAAGTAGACAAAAAACAGTCTTTGAAAGGAAAACTAAATTGATACATTGTAATGATGCATTTTGGTTTTTTGAAATTTGGGTGATCAAATTGTCTCTGTGCAGTGTCTTTCCCTGTGTGTTTGCTGGTCTGATACTTTATAGACTAAATTAATGGAATGCATTTTCAAATTTGTTGTTGATGGTGGCACTTTTACCAGTAGGCCTAGATAAGGTTGTTATGATCTTCTGTCACCATCAAATGAAACACCTGTATAGGCATGTAGCATGCTCATTGGGAGAAGGGAAACCTTGACCTAAAGATCAAACACAAATGCCGTCAGGTCTTTTTTGGCACAGGAGCCTTTAGAGGTGAGTGACAGCAAAGCACTTGACCAACAGGAGAATACCTTTAGGAAGTACTTACATAGCTTCTGGTGCTGCTTATAAAATGTTTTCTTTATTATTTACTCGGAAAATGACGACAGCTGTTAGTGTTAGTTGTTGGTTTCATACAGCTAACCCCAACTGTTGCAGCGCTTTCTGTATCCATCCATGCACACAAGTAAAATACCAAGTTTCTTTCTTTTTGTTACTTAATGTTTTTGTTGCTAGATTCTTTGTGATTTGATCAGTGATGACAGAACCCAGCCAAATCAAAGATCTAGTAATTGAATCCAAAGGTCTGATGGGTAGTTAACATTGCTTTGCTAAAGCTGTCCTATTACATGTAGAGTTACTATATTCTTTTATTGAGATCTCTGTTTATGTTAACCCTAATTTTGCACATTTGTTATTTCCTGATGCAGCTTGCTATGCTCACAACAAGAAAAACATGTCATCCATCTCAGGTGCAATGTTAATCTTCACTTTCATATCTTTTACTGATGCTTTTGGGAGAGACAAAGAGAGGGTTAGATATGTTTCAACTCTGATTATATGTTCCTATTGCCACTTTCAGGAAAGCCACTTATCATATCACACAATGGAGCAAGTGGTGATTTCCCAGGTTGTACAGATCTTGCTTATCAGGCAGCTATTAAATATGGTGTTGACTATATTGATTGCTCTGTGCAAATGACAAGTGATGGTGTTGCTATTTGTAGAGAATCACCAGATCTAATCGCTAGCACAAATGTGCTATCAGATTCATCATTTTATCCTTCACGTCTGAAAGAGGTTTCTGATATTCAGAAAGACAAAGGCATTTTCACATTTAATTTGATGTGGAAGGAAATTCAAGCATTGAAGCGTAAGTTTAGGCTCTTTCAGATTCACCTTTAGCAGTTAAAAAATTGGAAGGCGCACTTGCAGTGACTTGTTATTCTCTGTATTCTTTTGGCTATGTTTATCAATCAATGGATCATTCTTGTCTTAAAATATGTTTTTTGATAATACCGTGTATGTAGGTTTGTTGGTAATAATTTCAGCTAGGCCCTAGGGGCTAGAGTATCTTTTTCAATGATAAAATATAGCTCCATCGGTAGTAACTTTACTAGCCTAGAAATTTGCTTTTATTTAAAGGAAAGCTTCTCCAGGTCTTCATAAATTTGAGGTAACATGGATCAGAGATTATTAAAATCTTTCAGGGACCATATTTGGTCTCTCTCGGTCGTATTGACCTACTTTTGGTCATTGGGACATTAATATTATTTCATTCATTCTTCCATTTCTTCTTAAGTTCTACAATAATTGGAACTTCATTGCTCAGGGATCTCAGTTCATTTCTACTCTTGGCTGCATAAAATGAAGTGTCATGTAATTTGAGATTTGTTATTCTGAGATACTTCCCTGCAGCCTGTTTATACAACTCATGCTACTTTCCATCATGTCCTTGAAATTTGTCTTAAAACGCCAATATAAAAAAGACTTTTGCATTAGACACCATTCAAATACAACATTTTAACACAGACGTTGAGCTCTGAAATTGTATTTATAAGCTTGTAAAATTTCTTTACATATGGTGTTTTGGAATTGTAGTTTGACTAGTGAGCTTTAATATCAAGCAGTGAAAAGAAGTGCTATGTGCTATTGCAAATATCAATTGAAACATTTGGTAAAGCTAAGGGTTCTTTCCCTGGTCATGTATATTTGATAATTATGCAAAACAGTCTTAAGTTTGCTTTTTGTAACATAATGAGGGAAAAACAAATCTGAAGATCTTTTGTTGCTTATAACTCTATTCTAGTACTCTACAAAGTTCCTTGTTGTAGTGCTTCTTTGGCACCTTTTGTAATAAGCATCTTTATTCTTTTAAAAAAATTGGTTAGCTCAATTGTAAACAAAATGCATAACAACTTTCTTTCCACTTTCTGATCACCCAAATCTTGGAAAGGGCAAGGTGAGAGTATATAGTGTTTCAGAATGCTACAAATTGAAATCAATTGCTGAAAGGAAAGGCATCAGGGAGCAAGCCATCCAAACCATGGGATGCGAAAGCAAAACAGAAAGGAGAACCATCCGCTTATTCTGCGGGAATTACAATAGCACATCCACTTTTCAGTGGGAAAGCTTATTTAAAATGAAATTAAATATCAAAACTCTTGCCACTTACCCAGTGGGGGCGATTACAAACCACTCGTGCAGCGGGGTAACTATCAACGTTAACCAAATTATAATCAGTGATGGTACCATAGCTGAAAAACTCTCCAAGTAATTGGCAAGTTTTAAAAATCTCCAGGGTTTTTTTTTGACGGCGAGTTTTTCCCACATTTACTCTCCAAAATTGCTCGCCGAATAAAGGAGAAAAAATTGCCTGTCCAAAAGAAAAAGTTCTCCTGTGGCCGCTGAAAAGGCATTTTCATTTCATTTAATTTTCTGGGTACTCTCCAAGACCAAGTTTCCAAGTTTCCCTACAAGTCTTCATCTATAATATCGTCGAGTTCTATCTCCCCCTAGTTTTCACTAGACATGGGAAGAGGAAGATGTGAATTTGTAAAATATATTAATATAGTATTTACTTTCAATTATACAAAAACAATTTGCAATTTTCATTTTGTTTCAGACTATCAATATCAACGCATTCCACATGAGGATGTCATTTTTTACCCAATTTGTTTTCAAATCAATCAAATACAACTAGACTCAACTTGTTACTTTTATGTACTCATTTATTGACTCATTGGATGCATCTTATCATTGAATTTTGCAAAACAAAGCGTTTCTTTTGATATTTAAGCAATTTTTATGTTGTCGATTTTTTTGCCGAGTTTTTGCTTAGTCGTGTTTTTTTAGGCTTGGCTAGTTTTTCAGTTTGGCATGTTTTTCAACTATGGATGGTACTATCAGCTAGAATTACAATCAAGTAAAATGTAATGTCCCCAATTTTGCGAGCATCAAAGTTCGGTGGATTTAGCCTATTCCCGGCCCTCGTAGGCTACTATGTTTGGTTAGAGGGTCTCTTTTGGCGATGATCAGAGGAATTTCTCCTTTAGCGTCTCGTGTGGGTTCAAGCTTAGCCATTAGTTGATTCAATTTCATATACTTACTATTTATAGTAAGTTAGCTAGCAAGCAATTCTATTTATAGCAGGGCACCTGAAGTTCACATGTTGGCAGTGTTGATTCCCAAATTCAGTTGAGTTGGTGAAATAAGGAGTTTTGCCTAAGTTATAACATTTAATTATTATTAAAGGTGACTTTAATAATAATTAATATTTTAATATTATATTATAACACTATATTTGCATTTTATGACTTGAGGGTCCATTTATCATTAAAAAGGGGGCCATTTTAATTAATTATTTGGGCACCAATTTCAAGGATATATTTTAATATTACAAAGTGCAAACATTTTATTTTAAAAATGTTTTAAAAGGCAAAATGGAGGGAATCAGCCTATTATCTTTTATCCCACATTGGTGAGAAAAGTGTATGAGCTCCTCCAGGAAAAGTATAAAAGAATCTTAAGGGGCTCATTTGGAGAGATTTAGAATTGATTATTGGATATTTGGTTTATGATTTCTCTTTGGCGTTTGGAGAAGGGAGCCCTAGGCTTTCTGCTAGCGTATCGGCTTTGGAGAACGAAAACTCTCCATTGTATCAGCATCCTAAAGTTGTGGAATATCAACTGAAGGTGCTCACTATTGGCTTCATCCTGAAGTCAAGTTTATGCTTCATCAGATTTACTGCTTCAGTCTTGCAGGAGAGATTTGGAATAAGGGTTTCATCATCTTTCAAGTTCAGAAGATTGTTTCTGGGTATCTTTCTTTGTAAAGCTTTCAAAAATTTATGCAATATCAATAAAGCTTCATTTTCAGCATTTAACTTGTTTCCAGCTGTATATCATTGCATGTTATGCTTCAAAAATTGTTAATCTCTTGAATGCATATTTTTCGTCTAGTAATAATTGAGAAAATTTATTAAAAATTACAAACCCTAGTTATTCAACAAAGTTTCAGAGGTTAGAGACAGACAGGTCTCTTACAGTGGTATCAGTGCACTAAATCCTGCCATCCTGTGTTGGTTCTCAAAAAGAAAAATTTTCAGAAAGGGGGGTTTGAGAATCCATTTCAACAGTATAGGGTTTGAAGAATTATCAGAGGGTTTATTTTCAAAAATATTACACTCTCTGCAATTTTCAGAATAAACAATATTACTCCTAATTGAAGATTGAAGGATTAATATTGTATGTTGCGCGCATGACTTGGGACATAAAAGTTTTTTTATTGGGTGATTGTTAAAAGGGACGGCATACTCTAAGGTCAACACATCCAAATATTTGCAAATAAGACAAACCATCTCCAGATATCGAATGAATTAAAGAATTTGGCGACTAAGACAAGATTCAACGAGCTGCTATCATCGTGGCAAATAGTGTCAAAGTTGGAGATTTAAAATAAAAGACAAAAACTGAGTAAGCTGTGTGAGTTTGCGAATATAGACAAAAGTCGTTAGCACAGTTAAGGATCAATTTCTCTTTATCGAGCATATATATCTGCCGCCTATTAGAGCCAAAAATTGTCAAAAATAAAAAAAATATAATATTGAGCCAATATTGGGATTTTGTTATCGAGACCTCCTAGCTTGTTAGCTATACCCGATATAGACAAGTAGAGATAAATTGAATTATATTTTGAATTGGCCGACATTTCTGAAGGAGACGTATTCCATTACGAGACGAATTTATTGCTGGAGATCATCGGTCCTGCAAAAGAAAATTATCAGGCAGTATTTTTTCCTTCTAACCAAGGAAAATCGCATCGATCCGGGCGTATATCTGGAGACGGCAAATCACCAAAGACAAAAAGGGCATATACAAAATGCATTCAATGAATATTTTGAGGCATTCGATATAACATCTAAGGACAATTTCCGCCACCTCTACAGGAGTCGGGAATGGCAAGTATATCGAACTTCACACGAGAAGACGTCTTGGTTAAAAGCATCGAAGGTGAAGAAGCCGCTGGGTATTCTTATCGGGCTTTATTAAAGACAAAGCAAATTAAAAGAGAAATTGTGGCTTAAGAATTTTGGGCGCTGCCTTCATATCTTGGCTGTGGAATGACTTCCATAAAGCATCGGGTCCTTGAAAGAAGAGTCACGTGCCTCGAAGGAAGATGAATCTGCTCTGAAAAGGGACGTGGCAGCTGAAGACGTCTTCAACACTCTGTAAAAGGTGTTTTCTTCAGCCTTAAATAAGCTAGCTATAGAAAATCATAAAAGACAAACAAGGAGCTTAATGAGGAAATCAAAAACTTTGAAAGGGATGACTAGCTAATTCCAGGTGTGGCATGGAAGCATGTAAGACAAAAAGCTAAAGGACAAAGAATCTCTATCTTTTAGAGCTATCGGGAGCAACTAAAAAAAATAAAAATTATAGGGGTGCAATCTGCTATAAGGATTATCTGTAAGAAGTTTGTAATCCAATTGGTGATGATAATTTGCAATAATATTGAGTTTGGGGTTGCATGCGAAATGTTTGACAAAATGACTAGGCTGCTGTAGGTGTTCATTTTTCTGTCAAATAGTTTGCCAAGTGTTGTTAAATTTCCAAAGTGATGTAGTTGTTGTTTATATGAGTAGATGGTCTTATTGCAAGGGAAAAATCCAAAATCGGTATTGCATAGCATCTACTTTCATTCCTATCATTAGCAAATTGCAATTAGAAGCCTTTATATATATTCATACTGTCCTCAGTTGCATCAAAAAGTACAAAAAGGAAACATTAAACAACAGTTAGAGAGTTTTTCCAGCAAAGTGTTTGACGAAATTCTTGAGTTATACACCGAAGATATCATCCAACTCTTGAGAGATAGTTAAGTGATCAACACTCATCTTTAGCAGAACTCAATTGGAAATCCGCTACATATAGCAAATGTAAAAAGGGTTGCATCAATGGCTGCCTATAGCCGTTATAGAATTGAAGATGGAAGACTGTTACCTACCTTTCTTCCTGCTCTACCGCAAAAGGAAAAGTCTATACAGGAACTCATGGCAGAGCTCACACAAGTTGTTCAGGATTATGACAAGAGTGTGACTTACGTGCTTGGTAGAAACTTTGCCACGATCTTTCAGAATGTCGGATTAACAAGCAACTTAGTGCAACGCGAAGCTGGACTAGAGTAGTACTGATGTCAGGAAGACCTCATCAGCAAACTGGATCATCTTACGGGTCATTTTGAAAGGCGCCCCTAAGCTACAGTTGCACTAGAAACGCAAGGAAGAAGCTCTAGGATGTGAAATCTCTCTATAAGCTCATCTTCAGACGTCGACTGCTGGAGCTCTAGGACTCGGATGACTGCGTTTGATAGCTCGTCGGACAGGCAGACTAGTCGTGAAGAGATTGACTGCATCAACCACCAGAAATACCAAGATTCAACAACCCTTTAAGAAGTGCGCCCTTAAGCTACAGGCACGCTTAAGCTGGAAAAGGACAAGCTTCTACAATCTGGAACTTTGGAAACTTCAACTTTTGTCGCCAATTTCCGGAGTTATGAGTCTCAGATAGCCTCGTAGGATAGCTCATCGGATAAGCAGACCAATTCTGAAGAATTTGACTGTTTTTATGAGCATTTTCAACAAGATCTTGACCTTCAAAAAGAAGGGCACCCCTGGGCTACAGGTGCGCTTTCTTGCTTTTCTCTGAGAAATCTTCATAAATTAATCACTAAAAACTCCGTCTTGACCACTGAAATGATCATGCAAAAGCATAGTTGTTGTCGTGAAATGTCCCTTCATCGTGAAATGCTTCGTTCTGAGCCTCTGATTCAAGTTCCGATCAATGGATGGTGCCTTTGACTGACAAACTACTGACAAAACTCCATGCTTGATATTGCCCAAAAACTGTACTTGACATCATTTTAGCAAGATTTAGACTCTTTTAAACAAAATGCCTTGATGAAGCAAAAATTTTGGTTTTGGGTACAACACTACTCTCTTTGAAGGCTTATTGTAGGGTGTACTATCACTCTTTTGTGGAGTTTCAGCCTATGCACTTTTTGTGGATGTTGATGTGATTGTGTTATTGACTGGATGATGACACAAGTACGCTGCTGTTTCTATGTCATACAGTCTTGTGGCATTGTCCGCAGTTTTTTTATCTATTTCCCTTAAATTAAATTTGATTTGTGCACACTGAAGAACTTTGCGAGTTTTCTCCAGTCTCCATGCTTCCATATCCAAGTCCTTTGTATGGTAGTCATCTCTCCATGATGATAGGTTGGAGTATTCCTTGTCCATTCTTACCAAGCCCTCCTCCTTCATATCCCATCCTTCCAAGTAATCTTGAACCTACACCCTTTGTTTGTCCCTCAAACTCACAAGTGAAATTATTAGTTTCCAAATTATTAAAAGAAATTGATTCATGGATGCTCTTGCATAGCTTTTCTACACTTCCTTCCTTGTCATGAGAAGGGATTGCTCCACTTTTCTTTGTATACTCTCTTTCTCTTCTTGCAGATTTAATAGAAGCATGCCCTCCTCTTTCAACAACTCTTATATCCTCCCATTCAAATGGTGGATTTCTTTCCAAAGAGCTCTAATTTCTTCCAAAGCAACTTCATGACTTTCTTGGAGATCTTGAAACTTCTTCTTCATGGATTTAGTTATGGTTGATTCCTTGCAACTTGCACACCGTGAAATCACCTGCATATATGGTTGTAACACAAACCCTATGTGTTAACCAAAATCCTCTATAAGCCCCAAAAGAACATGCTTGCTTTGATACCAATTGATCTAGAAACTCTCAAGAGCTATGTTCATAGAACTTACAAAACCAAGAATTATTATTTTGCTAATAATTCATGATTAAATGACAGTTTATTAATTGGTGAGTATGCTATGCTACTTATGGAAACAAAGTGGTGCAACATAACACCATATTTGAGCTGGGAAGACCCAATGTTAGGTGGAAAACCTAGTTGGTAGAGGCAACTGCTCTTCTACTTGATTATATTACTCATGAAAAAAGATACAATACACAATTGTTCCCCTTAACTGTGGAGAATGGTACAACACAAATAACCTCTCTCTTGCTGGTATGGAGAAGGTATGACACGATTTTCCTCTTTGCAGTTTTGAAATCCAAGCTCACATTCCATATATAGAATTACAAAGAAGAAATGAAGAGACATAACCTTTATTCCCTCATCCTTATGAATTCTCATGTATAACAGAGTCTTCAAAATCCTCCAAGAAGTCTTACAATCACATAAAGCTCCAAACAACATCGACTCACTTTGTATTCCATAATTAGAAGCTCTACTTGGTGTGGATGAAACTGCAATTGTGTGGATGTTTGCACAATTATTTTAATGTCCAATATACTTTTCCTTTTGTTGTTTCTTCATAATTTGATTCTTCAATTGAACCTCAATCTAAATCTTTTTTTTTTTTCACATTTGTCTACTTTGTTCATGACTATACCATTTGATCAATTACCTTGGAATCCTTTCAGATCAAAGTGACTATTTGTCATGTTCCCTGATTTGGAGGCAGAGTAATTTAATTAAATTTATTAATTAAGTTGTCCAAATATTGATATTTCATAAGGATGACTAATTGATTATTTTAATTAAATTAAAGTGGAGTATTAAATTAATTATTTAATAAAGTTATCTTAATAAAATAATATCTCAAAGATAACTTTATTATAATTAATTTAATAAAGTGACTATAATAAAATGACATATCAAAAAGTCACTTAAATAATAAAATAATAAAATATTCTAGAAGCTTCTTGGAGATGGGTTAGAAAAAGTATATAAGAAGCTCATTGCTAGTCATTCAAGCACACTTGGATTTTATTACTTCTTACATACCTGTGTGGTAGAAAGAGAACTTGAATGCTTTCATTGCCTGAGGGTTTGAAGACTCTAAGGTACTGGTTTCGGTTGTGAAAGATCAACCCTAGTTGGAAGAGAGTGAGAGATATTTCAGTCTCTCACATTGTGCCAAAATTTTGTGGCCATTGGCCAAATTTTGATAGCTGAAAGAAAATCGATTCAAGGAGGAAACAAGTCAGCTTTGGTAGAGTTTTTCAGCAGTCTAGTGGAAGGACGATTTTGCTTATGCATTGGAGATTTTGTGGAGATCGATTAGGGGTTTGCATTGGAGGATTGATTTCAGTTGGAGTCATCATTGATTTGTCCTACCAAGGACAATTCTGCATTGCACATTATCTGATTTGCATTTTCAGTATTTTGGCGGCTAGTAGAGGACCACGACTTTGCTCATACAAGGCACATTTGGCATCAATTTCATATCAGACTTGGAGCGCACCATTTTGGAGGCTATGGCGATGGTTTTTGATGCATTTTGAGAGAGGTTTGGAGCTGCTATAATTTTATATCAGAGGTTACAGATCAGAACAGGGGCGGCACTCTTGGAGGGTCGACTTCATCACTTCTTGGTGGATATTCATTGTGTGACAAGCTGCCATTCATCTCAGCTTCATCGTCAT
The DNA here is from genome assembly GCA_007258455.2 of Sequoia sempervirens. Classification (NCBI taxonomy): domain Eukaryota; kingdom Viridiplantae; phylum Streptophyta; class Pinopsida; order Cupressales; family Cupressaceae; genus Sequoia; species Sequoia sempervirens. Next base: position 19,244 of record VDFB02173821.1, read on the forward strand.
GATTATACCAGGTTCTTTGATGTATTTTGCATAGTATATGTCATCATAGAGATCACTGCTGTAGGTGCGTAATCATAGTAGGGTTGTCATACATTTGATATCATTTTGTAAGCCAAGAGTCTTGGCATTGCATTGTAATTAGACCATCATATATATTGATTAAGGAGAAATAAGGTTGCATGATAATTGCTTGTCATTATGTCAATGTTCATTGGATATATACTTTGTATGACATGAAATGGTAAATCACTTCTTACATTAACATGAAAAAAAGATTACATTATATAGAGCTTACAAGAAGCTGTAGATATTAAATGTATCTACCTAACTCTTGTTACTGTAGCAACAGTAACGAATTTAACCTAAACTAACATTGACCATTAAAAATATGAGAATAATATATTATTCTAACACCCTCCCTTAATGGTCAATCCGTCAACAACACCAAGTTGCCCCCTGAATTTTACAAACTTATCCGGGCTCAAAGACTTGGTGAGAATATCTGCAGTCTGATCCACTGTTGGAACATACTGCAGTTGAATTGATCCATCTTCTACCAGCTGGCGAATGTAGTGACAATGAAGCTCAACATGCTTGGTACGTTCATGGAAGACTGAATTTTTGGCCAGTTTAAGCACCCCTTGGTTATCAGTGTAGAGGGGAGAAGGACCTGCTTGTGACATTTGCATGTCAGAAAGCATCCTACGAAGCCAAACTGCCTCACATGCTGCTTTAACTGTTCCTCGATATTCAGCTTCTGTCGAGGAAAGAGCTACTGCCTGTTGCTTCTTGCTGGTCCATGTTAGAGCACATGTACCCAAACTGAATACATAGCCAGAAGTATATTTTCGATCATCCACTGAACCTGCCCAATCTGAGTCTGTGTAACTAATTAGCTTTGGATCCTGGCATCTGCCATACAGAATGCCATAATCTGAAGTGCCCTTAACATATCGCAGCACCCGCTTCGCTGCAATCCAATGGTCAGCTTTAGGAGCTGTCATGAAGCGAGAGATGTAGCTCACTGCAAAACTGATGTCAGGTCTAGTGGCAGTGAAGTAGATGAGGCTGCCCACTAGTTGCCTGAATGTCGTTTCATCGACCGGAGGTGAATCAGAGTTGGCTGACAACTTTAGCCCCTTCTCCATAGGTGTGGAAGCAGGTTTGCAGTCTTGCATCCAGAATTTGTCAAGCAAACTTCTGGCATATTTTGACTGATAGATGAAGATGCTACCATTGGTCTGCCAAACTTCAATACCCAAACAATAATGGAGAAGCCCCAGATCTGTCATGTCAAAAGCTTGACACAAATCTTGTTTGATTGCCGCAATCAAATGTGTTGAACTACCAGTAATGATCAAATCGTCAACATAGACAACAAGAAATAGAATATCATCACCAGAGTGTTTGACATACAAATTACTGTCAGAAGGGCTGCACTGAAAACCATGATCAACCAAGTACTGATCAATCTTGAAATACCATGCACGGGGAGCCTGTTTCAATCCATAGAGCGCTTTCACGAGTCTACACACTTGATGTTCTTTGCCGGCAACCTTGAAACCAGGAGGCTACGTCATGTAGACTTCTTGCTGCAAATCACCGTTGAGGAAGGCACTCTTGACATCCATCTGATGAACTGTCCAACCAAATTGGGCTGCAATAGCGAGAAGAAGATGAATGGTGCTCATCTTGGCAGTAGGAGCGAAGGTCTCGTCGTAATCAATGCCCTCCCGCTGTGTGAATCCCCGAGCAACTAATCTTGCCTTGTATTTATCCAGAGTACCATTTGCATGATACTTGACCTTGTAAACCCATTTGCAGCTGATAGGTTTCTTCCTAGGAGGAAGATCAGAAAGAACCCAAGTGTGATTTTTCAGAAGACTATGATATTCTGTCTGCATAGCCTGTTCCCACTCTGGAATTCCTTTAGCCTCTGAATATGTATGAGGCTCGTAGATGCTGTGGATGTTGGCCATAAGAGCGAAGTTGACTGTGGACTGCTGCTTGCTCTTGCTACGAGTTGATCGGCCCTCAATGAGTTCATCATCATGAAGGTCGCCGATTGTCTTGGCCCACCACTTAGGCTGACGAGTAGAAGTACCAACATCTGGAATAGGAGTAACAGCATCTCTTGGGATATCTGGAACAAGGTCATCTGGAGGTGAGTCCTGAGGAAAGTCAGGTGGTGCGAGATCATGATCAATAGATTCCTCATCTTCAGAGTCAGAATGCTCTGAACCCTCCCATCATGGGCACCAAGGGGAAGACGAACACCCTCATCAGGAACCTTCGTAGGTTGATCTGCAGGACTGGTGGTAGGAACAAATGGACCAGTAGTCTCATCAATCACAACATCACGGCTGAATATGAGACGACTTGTCTCCGCGTCAACCAACCTGTAGGCTTTGTGATTGTCGCTGTAGCCAGTAAACATAAGTGTCTAGCTCTTGGAGTGCAACTTGGCACGCTTGGTGTCTGGAATCCATACATGAGCGGTAGAACTGAAGACTTTCAGATGACCCACCTTAGGCTTGCGTCCTGACCAGGCTTCTTCTGGAGTCATCTTCTTAACGACCTGTGTAGGTGACCGATTCAGGAGGTAGACTGCAGTGTAGACTGCTTCAGCCCAGTATTTCTTAGGTACATTTCTGTACTCGAGCATAGAACGAGCCATTTCGGTAATGGTGCGATTCCTACGTTCAACGACACCATTCTGCTGAGGGGTGTAGGGTGGGGCAAGTTGGCGCTTAATGCCGTGTGCAGCACAAAAAGAAGAGAAGTCAGCTGAACAAAACTCCCCCCCATTATCTGACCTTAGAGTAACAATGTGAGAACCCGATTCTTTCTCAACTAAGGCTTTGAACTGCTGAAATGTGTTGAACACATCTGACTTTTGTTTCAGAAAATACACCCACATTTTGCGACTAAAATCATCAACAAACAATAAAAAGTACCTGGACCCAGTAACAGAAGGAGTGTTCATCGGTCCACATACATCAGCGTGAACCAATTGAAGTACCTTGGAGGCTCGCCAAGAATCACCATCCGAGAACGGTGTCCGATGCTGCTTGCCAGCTTGACAGGCTCCACAAACTCCATGATTTTTAGTTTGGATCTCAGGTAGACCAGCAACAAGACCCTCCCGAGATAACTGAGAGAGGTAGTGGACATTCAAGTGCCCATAACGCTGATGCCAAAGTTTGCTGATGGTTGTACTTCGGGCAGCCAGAGCGTGCTCTTGAGAATCACCAGAATCAGCAAGTCTGTACAGACCGTGATCCTCAAGTCCCATAGCAATTGTAGTACGAGTCTCCCGGTCAACGATGCTGCAAGTGGACGAACTGAAAACAACATCTAATTGGGGAGAATGCCGCATGATCTGACTGACGGAGAGGAGATTATGTTCCATGCCGGGAACATAGTAGACATCGAGAAAGAGTAAAATTCTTCCTCCTGAGTGAATCTGGACAGTGCCCTTACCAGCAACTGTGTACTCTTCTCCTCCGAAAATGACAGAATCTGATAAGGGTTCGAACTTTGTGAACCAATCCCAACGATGAGTAAAATGTCGCGATGCCCCTGAATCGATATACCAGGCAGAAGAATGTATTGGATCTGCAGTTCGCTTGGCCATAAAAGCATAGAATGCAGACTCTTTCTGCTTAGTGTGCTCGGCGACATGTGCCTTCTGTTGAGATCTTCCCTGCTTCTTTTGTTCAGAAGCCAACCGAGCGCGACAGTCAGCCTTTACGTGATCGTATTTATGGCAAAAATTGCACTGAACGTTCTTTTTCTTCTTGCTGTCCTGTGAAGAACCAGAGCTTTTCAGCTGAGAAGTTTGCGCCTTCCCTTTGTTCTTAGCAGAAGATTTGGCAGAGAACGCTTGTTTTGTGGAGGACGAACTGGCACTGCTTCCAAACTGTTGTCTCCAACGATCCTGTTGTAGAAGCTTGTTACACAAGTCTGGAAACTTCAAGTCAACGTTTGTTGAAGTAATATTGAGCGTCTCAATTAAATGCTCATAAGATTTTGGCAAACTCTTAAGAGTAATGACGACCATGTCCTCTTCCTCCATCTTTCGTCCAATGGCTTCTAGCTGGTCGTGAATCTCCTTGATCTTTGTCAGATGCTCTTGAAGAGTAGTGTGCTTCTCGTCCATCATTATTGAAAAAAGCATGTTCTTAAGAAAGAACGCACGACTCTTATCTGACGTTTCATGAAGATCCTTCAGGGTTGTCCATACCTCAGCAGCTGTTTTTCCTGACGGTGCTTGTGGCAGCTGGTCGTCAGTGACTGAAAGTTTGATGAGCATGACGGCTTCCCGGTTGCGTTCATCCCATTTGTCTTGATCCTTTCCAGCTACAGGAGGTCGAGTTGAGGTCCCCAAGATGACTTGATCGAGACAACGATATTCAAAGATCGTCAACATGCGCTGCTTCCAGGTGTTGTAATTCTTCCTGTTGAACTTTTGGCTGCTTTCGAGCTTTATGTTTGTCAAAGATGCCATCACGTACCTCGCGGTCAAACTGGTGAAGGCAAATAATGCACAAAAACAAAAAATAGGTTCTGCAAAACAAAGTTTGAGGCAAAAACAGAAACCCTAGCACGGATTTCGAGGTTTTACTTGAAAACCCATAAAAGATAAATGAAAACCAGAAGATTTGAGGAATACCCAGAAAATTTTAAGAGCACAAACTTCGAGGTACGGAAAACGAGGTACCCAGAAAAAATGAATGACAACCCAGTTGAGATCTAGGAAAACCTAGAAGGAATATGGAATCGAAAAAAATTTCTGACCTAAGAAGACTGGTCAAAACCCTAGGTGAAGCACGCAAAAACCCTAGCCGCCATGAAAACCAGAAAAAAATGTAGAAAAAGAGCTCGAATCTGCACGAAATTTTAGCAAAAGAGATGCCAAACCCTAGGCGACCAGGTTGCCGGAAGAGGCGACCAAGTTCGAACACGAAAAACACCAGAAATTGTGCTAAAAAAACGTCTGAAAAATGCGGGTAGATTTTTGCACGAAAATCCTTCAAAACGCGGGCGAAAGAGGCAGTAAAACGCGTCTAGACGTAGCCACCAAAGAGGTCTGAGAAACACAGATAGATAAACTCGAAAAAAGCGACCAGAAAGAGCCCAGAAAGAGCCCAAAATCGCGGCCAGAGCATAACAATCGCGCCCAGAAAATACAAAAAAAGACGCGACCTGCAGAAAGAAGACGCAAAATATAGAGACGCGCGGCTAGAGAACAGAGTGGCTGAAGAGAGGTCGGACAAATCTCACGTGAAAAAAAAACGCGAATAGCAGATTGAAACACAAAACGACCTTCAAACCCTCGAATTTTCAGAAAGAGAGTTTGTGAAAATCTTCAAACAGAAGACACAAAATCTCACGTGAAGAACACGAATTACAGATTTTTTAAAATTGCCTAGAAACCCTAACCCTAGTCGGCTCTGATACCATGAAATGGTAAATCACTTCTTACATTAACATGAAAAAAAGATTACATTATATAGAGCTTACAAGAAGCTGTAGATATTAAATGTATCTACCTAACTACTGTTACTATAGCAACAGTAACGAATTTAACCTAAACTAACATTGACCATTAAAAATATGAGAATAATATATTATTCTAACATGACAGGTGTTTGTGATAATGTCTAGAGGTACTTACCTGCTGATACAGTCATATAATTGCATTGAAAGGCTGCATTTAGTGTTAGCATTGCATTACTTTCATTTCCAGCACTTAGAATAATATCTCTCATATCAATTTCAATCATTATTGCATCACATAAACCAATCAAGACAAACAGAAAACTCAAGACAGCCAACTCAGACCTTGCAAGACAATTGTTTGACAAAATTCCTCAAGTACAAGGCAGCCATTTTCAGTCAATTTGGGTGAGGGATATTACACTATTATTTGTTGTGTATGACAGATCTATGTTGATGCCCAACAATGCTAACCTCACTTTGCTCAACACTATTATTGCTAGCAACCCTTGCCAACTTGTGCAATCACCAATAACTGATCAAAGGCTAATACAGTCTCTTTTCCCCCATTAGATAGGAGATGAGAAGTCCTTTCAGCGGAAAACAAATCCAAACAACTTTTTTTGCTCTTCATTAAAGCTCAGACAGGATAGTCAAAATGGCAATTACCAAACTGAAAGGAAATGCAACTACTTTATACCAAAATTGCCTCTCAAGTTCGAAATTAAATTTATGGAAAAAACTACATTGAAAGTATATCAATGAACATTGCAAATTGAATTATGTGGGAATTGATAATCACATTGATTTCAATAGCCTTTATGAAGGTTCATGTCTTATATACATATAATGCAGGTGGGTTCCTCTAGAAATGTGACAATTAGTTGTACTGATTAGTCCAATGATCATGAGTATTTTATTGAGAAGTAATCGCATGAGCTTAAGTGAGATTATGCACAATATAAAAACAAATCACCAAAGACAATAAAATACTTGCATTTATAAAACACTCATTTGATTCTCAAGTCGCATCACTCTTTGCTTTCACGATTATATCATTTCTTAAATAGGACCTAAATGCATTTCTAACTACACACATCTTGTATGCTTTGTGCTTAAATGCTTGAAAAGAAAATTGAACATGCTTTACCCTAATAGTAATAATAGTACTAACATACAAAATGAAGCAATGCTCTTAAGTGACTCTCTTGTATGTTTCTTACTTTCTTCTAACAATTACCAAAATGAGGACAAGAGTCATGCTCCTGTGTCACTATAAAACTCACATACATACATACATATATGTAATGCAGATCCCTTGATCTATGCATGATCTCATTTTTGCCTCTAATCGCATTATTTTTAAGAGACCACTAAGGGATTTTGTAGTTGAAAGTGAAACAACTGTTTGGAAAAAGAATGGTAAGAATTTATTTTAAATTTTCTACTTTGTTTCCTCAAAGGGCGTGTAGGAATTGCGTTGGCACATCCTTTTGAATATTCTTTGTTCCACTTCTAAGTCTTGTATTTTCAGGTGAGATGTGCACTGGTGTAATGGCAATCGGAAATGTTGTAAAAACATTTATGTACTTGCCATGTCGATTAGTAAAATACAAATGTCTGTCAATTCTCTAAAATGCCCATGGCTTTTCATGATAGCAAAGAATAATCAATTAATATGATGGTATTTCAGGATTATGCATTCCTCTGATTAAATACTATGTTCTGATTATATTGTGTGGCATCTTGTAGTGTGAACTGTACAATGAAATACATATATTTCATGGTTTCCTTTTTGAACTATCAGTTTTTGCAGTTTTCTTGTCAGCATTTCACTATCGATTTGGTTGTTAGAATTAAGTGGTGTCATGGACCTGGTGTGAAGTAGATTACATGTATCTGAGAATGTAAGAACACTGGTAGGAGATATAGGATTATGTTGGATGTAGATGCTAATCTTGTCTCTAAAGTGGAATCATCACTTGACTTATTATGTTTTTGGTCTGTTGCAGCACAAATTGTTTCCCCCTTTTCCGATTATGGTCTGTCACGTAATCCTGCATATATGAATGCGGGACAGTTCATGACACTGTTCGATTTCCTTAAATTGGCAAAGGGTCAAGCAAATGTTGGTGTGCTGATTAATATACCGGTAAATTTCATTTATAACAGTTGGACAATGTTTTTATGAATTTTTTGTCTAAAGCAAGTTATAGTTTCTAATAGATACAAGGAATAGAGTCATCTTTTTGTCAGTTGTTCAAAGCACTGACCTTAATTTTCCATCAAGATGGATCCAGTAGAGAGATCCAAAATGTTGGATACCAATTTTCCTATGGAGCTGATCAAGGAGCATGTGACAGATAAAAGATGGGATGTTGAAACTTAAACCCACAGAAATTTATTTCCAAAGTAAATTCTTGAAAGTATAGACATAAAAGGGAAAATTACACCCAGTTTTTCTGATTCGATGTAGCAACAGCTAATGCAGATGCGATGGATTTAAAAATTAGGTTTTCCACTACTAATTGTTGATTTTCAAAGTTCAGGGGTGATTTTAGGAGGCTTAATTTTTTTTGATGTTTAAAGAACTTGGCAAATCTTTTCAATAAGGAGTTCTTGAATTAGCATTAATACTAAATTTAAAACTGTTCTTTTCCCCCCAAAGATGCTATATATTTTAGTATACAAAGTTGGCAAATTACTAAGGGAAAATTAATGTACAGTAGAACTTTTTGGGGCAAGTCTTTTGAAAGTAGCTCAACATTTGAATAAAGAGTTTGTTGATTATTTTGAATATCAAGGAAAGCTTTTATTTGATAAATAATTGAATAATCCATGGATGGGATAGTTGCAAGATTTCACATTTCAAGGGGTATTCAGGCTAGAAAAATGTCACATAGCAGCAGATTCTCATATTCTTTCAAGGTTGGTTTTGTCTGTATTTAATAATGTTTATCGAGATGTTTACTTGTTCAAAGTTATAGCAATGCCAAAATGATATGAAGATTTGTAGTGTATTAATTTGCATCTTTCAGTGCTACATAAAACAGAATAGATATGTCATAGAATTACTCTTCAAATTGGAAGAGGAAGCTCTCTCTAAACTAAAATCTATTCTAAAGTTAAACTGAATTAGCCTATGGGACAGCGGACCCTGTTTTTTTCGCTTTTTGTATTGTTGATCTTTTATTTTTCAATTTGACAACCATCATGTCATTGAACAGATCATGTAATGAAGTTGTTGCTAGATTATTTGTGTACTTGACCCATATATCATTCTAAGCTTTACATTACAAAATAAAGTGCTTTCTTGTTTCCATTTCTCTAGCTGTGTGTCATGTCCCCTTCTCAGTGACATCTCTCAGAGGACAGGATTGGCCTATCACACGACCCTCGTAGGCCGACGGACTGGATAGGGGGTCACTTCGGAGCTTGGCTCAGCTTCAGTCAGCAGGGATTGATCAGTTGTCTTTCGTTCTGGCTCGATCGGAGGATATTTGCAGAATTGCTATTTTTAGCAGTTCTTGGCAGGTAGTGTGGGACAGTTGATGAGTGTTTTATCATCCACCAAACATCAGAATAAAAATGTCCAAAGACACTCTATCCTCTCTTGAAAAACCACCGCATAGGCGATTCCAAGGTTTCTTTAGTCGGGTCTCGACGTGTGGATAAGCTCAATGGTCGTTGTGATAATGCTGGTAATAAACAAGGGGACTTACGTAGAAAGTCTGCACAAGCTAGGGACTTAGGAAATTTATCTTTGTAGGTTCTCAATTAGGACTTTCAATTGTGGATCTCAAAAAATGGCAAAAAGAATAGGGTTCAGAGAATCTAGTCTAAGCCTAAGAAATCAAGAGACAGTAAGGACTTGGTGAAGCGAAATAAACCACATTTTGTTTCGCCTCCTGTTGGACAACATACGCAAAAATGGGTGCAATCTTCAAAGGGGTTGTGAGAATGATATTCAAACCTTGGATAAGGTTGAAGTTAGGCTTCCACACTTAGGAGCTCAGGCTAACTTTACGCATCGGATGAAAATCATCCATCCGAAGAAAGTATGAGCTACACTTCACCAATGAGTCGATACGATCAATCTTTCATTCAATTAACAACTTTTCAAAGCAAATTCTATTTAATCTAACTTTAATTCTAATCTATGGTGGAAGATAATATGCAACCTCGCTTACTATTCAACAATAAGAAGTGATTCAAGGCAAATCATGCTCAAGAGCTTTTATCGTTCAAAATAGTCTCAATGCGACAATATACATAACAGGTCTCCACACTTACAAATGAGGGGGCGAGCTCAATTTATAGGCTCCCCAATTACAATTCAATGGCCAAGATTGATTTCAAATCAACGGCCGAGATTACAAAATAAAACCCTAATTAGGGTTTGTCACTTTCGACCAATGAGAAAATTTCATTTGAGGACACTTGTCCCTTTTGCTAAATATAAATCAACAATAAAATAGAAAGTTGTTATATGTTGATTTGGAACAATTTGATTGGTTGGAAGATGAGGAGGCGCCACCTCAGCGTGCTGGATGCCTTCCTTGGTTGCTTCGTTTTTCTTCACGTGCTTGCCTTAGAATATTTTCCCTGCCGATAAATCTGTCCGTTGTGCTTGTTCCTTCCTAACTTTGATCTTGGACTCCTTTCAAGTGTCTAGAATCTGGAGAAGAATGTCTTTGTGCTTTCGCCACAATGGAGGAAATTGGAATTTCCTCTGTGAAGTATTTCCTAGACTTAGCCAAATTTTGGCTATTCAGGTTCATTTTGTAACATCATCTGGATCATTCAACACCATGCTCGAACGAACCTTGCCTGTGGATTTGCCTTCAATTCTGAATCTGGCTTGTGCTATGTAGGACAAATTCCATCCCTGGACAAGAATTTTATTCACTTCCTCTTTATTTTCCTCTTCACCCTTCCTGTTTTCCGTCCAACACTTAGTGAATTCTTCTAGCCAATTTTCTCGTCCTCTCCTTGGGCGGACTTCATATGAGCTTGGACGTTTTCTCTCTCGGCCTAAGTCGGACTTCAGGCCACTTTGGACAAACATGTCTAGGGAGAAGTCGAACTTTATCATGCTTGTGCCATTTCTCAGTTGAGCAAAGTCGGATTTGCTAGTGGTTTCACCATCTTTTCTCTTAAATTGGGGCGAACTTTCTCTACACTTTGACATTTCTTTTCTTGGTCTAGGTCGGACTTTGCATCATGTTTGCCATTGTACTTAGCGGATCTAATGGATGTCTGGACATACCTTCCAAGCAAAGTTGGACTTTGTAAAGGTTTGGACATGCTGAGCTTGGGCAAAGTCAGACTTTCTCGTGCTTGTGCCATCTTTTTCCCTCACTCTATCTGGCTTGAAGCAGACTTGCCTCCATTCCATGCCTTTGCTTCTCCTTTGAAGACTCGCCTCGCGTCGTCATCCACCTGCAAGAAATAAAATAAACAATATCAGATTTTCTCTCTCCTGAATTTTTTACCACTCTCTCTCCTGAAGTCACGATGAATTTAATTTTGCCCTTCAGATTTTATCTCTGGCCGGCACAAATTATCTTCCTCCAAAACATTGTCTTGGCGAATTTGATTTTGTCCAAGGCATTGAAAATAAATTATTAAAATATTAAAATATTTTAATTTATTCCAACCCGTTCGTCTTCGACCCATGGCTATCTCGATTGTTCTTCCGTTTTTCTTGGCTGAGAGTGTATTTTCCGATTTCGTCCTTAATTTCGTCTAGCCAAACCAAAATTTAAGCCATTCCGTCAAAGATTTCATTGCCAGATCCTCATTTTTCTTTGCCGAAGCGAGATTTTAAGCTTATTTTGCTCTGCCAAAGTCAAATATTTCCTTGCTCGGTCGAAATTTTTTTAGGTAATATCCTTGTCCGAATGTCTTTGCCGGTTGAATTTTCCTGACGTCTGACATATTCTTCATCCTTTTGGTCAAGGACGATCGTTCCTTTCCTTTTACCTCGTGCATTTTTCTTTAGCCAAAGTTGACAATTTCTTCGCATTTTCCATACTTAGGCAAATTTTGCCTCTTTTTCCTTCATCGTGTTAGGCATATTCCGTTTCATTCCTTGCCATATCCTGACGTTCTTTAGCACATGCACTTTCAAGCTTAGCATTTGTCATCTCAAAAATGTCTGGATGTCTAGCCAACGTCTTCATTTTCCATCCATTAGCCTCTATACTTAGGCGAATTTTAGAACTTTTCTTTGGATTTGGCCTTGACACTTAGCCAAAAATCTTACCATCTTATCATCTTGGGCGGACTTCCTTGGCATCTTGGACGAACGTCATGGATGTCTTTGCTATTTTACCAACTTCTTCCAAGTGCATGGTGGACTTTGTATGGTCTTTGGGATGAACATTTTTGAACGTCCCTCTTTTCTAGGGCGAATTTCTTTGGCATCTTAGCATTTGATCTCATCACTTTATCCTTTTGGAAAGGATTTTCCACCCTTTTAAGCCTTCATACTTAACCAATTTCGAAATTTTCCCTTGGTAGGCATCAACACTTAGTAAAATTTCAATTTTTCTTACTTCATAAGTCTAGGCGGACTTTATTTGACTTTCAGCCAAGTCCCACCTTTTAAGGGCGGACTTCTCAAGCATTTTGGACGAGCTTCTAAGTGGAGGGCGGACTTTGAACCTTCTTTGGACATGCATTCTAGTGCTGGGCGGACTTTGGAACTTCCTAGCACAAGTGTGGCGGACTTTGGAGACCTTTTGGATATCCCTCTTGCATATGGCGGACTTCATGAGATGCATGGACATGCAGGGCGGACTTTGAGAAGTCTTAGGATCATCTCCTCAAGTGCATGGTGGACTTTGAAGGGGGCTGGGATATGCAAGGATATGCAAGGCGGTCTTTGGAAGATCCTAGGATAAGCATCTTGAGTGCTGGGCGGACTTTCCTTCCTCCTTGGACATCCTTGGCGGACTTTGGAAGTTCCTTGACATTGCCTCTTGCTGCATTTGTTTGCCATCAGACTTCTTTCAAGGGCGGACTTGGCTGATGGTCTGGCCATTGGCTCATTTGACTTAGACATTTCCAAGGGCGGACTTCATTACTTTGTTGGCCATTGCTCAGATTTTTGTGCCATTGATTGCTTGGCTGAAGCTTCACCATTGACTGTGAGCTGAAAGTCTTCCATACTTAGGCGAATATCTCAGTTTTCTCCATGAATAGATGTTCAGTTTTGCCCAGATTTCTCATGAATTTCCAGATTCTCCATGAATGTTCAGTCATTATCTCAGATTTCCGATGAGTTTCTCAGATTTTTCCATGAATTGCTTGGATTTCTTGACTGGTTCGTCAAATTTTCAACCATTTTTAGTGCTCTTTACCAGATTTCTCTGTAATTTTCCAGAATTTCTCACCATTTTTGAACGAATTTTCCAGATTTTTCGAAAAAATTTCAAATTTTCATTTCGATTTTCTGAGAGTTCTATTGAGTTTTTCGAACTTCTGAGTGCGTTTTCAGAACTCGGGACCCTTCTAAAAATAGAAACTTTCCAAAAATAGAAATTTTCCAAGAATAGCAACTTTCCAAAAATAGACCCTAAAAAATAGGGATCCCAGAATTGCCCAAAAGTGCCAAAAAAGTAGGTCCTAAAAAATAGGGGGCCCGGGGTGAGAAACCCTAAAAATTTGGAAGTGTCGGATTTGACTGAAACGACAATCGATCTTCGCCTCCCAGGCCTTCTAAGCACGATGGTGACGTTTACGCGCTGATTCAAGCATGGATTCTTGACTTGGCTCAAATGACTCTCGACAGACTGACTGACTTGGAACCCTCGAAATGATGACCTCATTGTAAAAAGACAAATGACATGCAACTGCAACACCGAGGCAAAAAGCGAAAACAGGGGGTCCCCATTTGCAATGGGGCGATGTGTGAAATGGTCACAACAGGACCACTGCTATTTTTAGCAGTTGGCTGTGGCGGCATCAGGAATCACTTCAGAGTCTGTCAGCATCAGACTGATCAGTAATCGGGTTAGAAACAAGGGAGATATCAATATTTGATCGTATTGATTAAATATTAATTAATTAACGTTTATAATATAAAGTCATAATTTAATATTATAACTTAAGTGAATTCCTTGAGGGGGTGCGCCATCATGAAAAAAGGGGCCAGTTTGATATTTTATTAATATTTAAATATTCAGTGGAGAACTATGGAGAATTGAAAGTATTAAAATATGAATATTTCATTAAAACCCTATTTTCAAGGGAATCGCACTTTTCAGTGTATTTGAGGATTTTGCATTGGGATTTGTGCATTATGAGATTATTGAGTTTGATATTGATCAATTTTTGGTCTGAGCCTGAGACTTAGGGTTTCACGTTCGATTCCTTGGAGAACGAGCCATCTCCAGCGGAAAGCAATTCAGAGAGTGTGCAATATCACTTGATTTATTGCCTACAGAGGTTTTCTTACTCAGAGAAAACTACAGAGCTTCAGTAGATTCACCATCTTCAGATTTTCTTCAGTTGTTTGGTACCAGAGTTCATCTATTCTTCTTGGCGCATCATCCACAGAGCCTTTGACATCATTTGAGAGGAAGCCGTACAAATTAAATCAGATTTCTGACAGGCCGTACCTTCTTGTCAGGCCGTACCTGTGCAGAAACACGTGTTCATTCATATTGGGAAAAACGCCTACTTTTCTTGCTTCACAGTTGCATCAAAATTGGCGCCCTCAGTGCTGGAGTTATATGTGATCATCAGATAGCAGGAGAAGGAGAGCATTTATTTCTGCCGTACTGTTTTGTACCTTCAGCCGTACCAGCAGATAACAGGTTCTTTTCATAATAAAAATCAATATTTTATCTTGCATGTTGTTAGATCATTGTTATATGGAATCATTGGATTAATAAAGGATACGCCTTCATTATCATTGTATTTTCTCAAGCAAATTGAAGACTTAGGATTTTTATTGAATTTATATTAAATTTCTGTCAAAGCCGTACTGTCATTAAATGCATTGAAAACACAAAAATTGCAAAAAAATTGCAAAACTTCAGAAAACGTCAGAAAACCTAAAAATATCAGTCAGAACAGTAACAGGGAGAAACCTAGGGTTTCTACACTGTGCAAAAGACAAACTATCTCTGAAATATTCCCCTTAATTTTTTTCCCAAAATTCAATAAACAAACCAGCAACAAGTCACTGATTAGCGTTAGCTCCAAAAACAAATCAGCATGGAAGTAACTCTAACCAAGAATGTTCACCAAGATCCCAATGTGGGCGAGGTGATAGCATATGGTCAGAGGATCATTAGGAGTAAACTGAACTGAAATTACAATTCATCTGCTGATGAGGCATCCACAAGCGTGGGGATACTCCACTTATTGATGGGTGAGATTATTACATTATTAAAGGCGGCAAGCCACCCATTTAAATCCTCACTTCCACTTATTAGCGTGGGGGGAGTACTGTCCACACAACCACTTATTTAGTGGGGGGAAACTTACAATTAAGAAAGATGATTATTTAAACTCAACCACTCAATCGTGGGAGTATGAAATTTAAACTAATTGCAGCAAATAAAATAAATAGCTGTTAGTACTACTAATCAGCTTTACAATGAATTAAACTGCAAATAAGAAAGATATGCTTCCAAATCAATCAATGGTTAGAGTAACACTTCCTCTAACTCTTACAATACAATAATGATATAGAAATGAAGCTCAAACCAGCATTATATCAAAAACTAACAAGTTCTGATCAGAAATAGAGAATACAGAAAATCAGACCAGCAAACTGTACATCAATGAAATGCACATAACTTTATCAATTTACCTTCAAATTGAGTGAAATCAATTGCAATGAACCTCTGGAGGATAGGCGCCCATGTCATGATGATGAAACAGCTTCAAAAAGCAACCATTAATTTACTTGCACAATTCTCAATGCTCCCAACATGGTATGGCCCTTAGCAAGGGCGATTTTGCAAGAATAAAAATAAATACTTTGAAATAAATTCTGATCTTCTATGGGAAGGGGCGCCCAAGTGCTAGGAATCCATATCTTCAATACCCAGAAGCATATTAAAATCGTACAAAGAGCTGTTAATGAAAATCACCTTCAGCCATGAATGAACCAACAAGCTCAAAAACTGAAAAATACTTCAAATTCTCCAACAATGAAGCTCAATGTGCACTTCTGAATGAAGCACACTCTCAATCCACCATCTAGGGAACCATAGTTTCAGGTCCGAAGAATGGAGACAAATTGCTAAGCTTTCCCTTAGCCGGATTCTGGATTTCAAACCAGCAGCATAACTTTACAATATTTCCAAAGATAATCAGCTCTTCAAACAACAGCAATATATAAGCTTCAATTGGCAAATGAAGCAACAAGAGACTCTTCAAATTCCAAGAAGTTGAATCACTTCAACTTCCAAAAGGAATGCCACTTTAAGCATTTCATTTTTTTTGAAATAATAAAATATTAATCAACCTCTTTTAGGCATCCAACTTCACTTTGCAACAATAAAGCATTTAATAATTCATTAAATGCAATTGACTTAATGACCCCCTTTTAAAAACAACATGAAGTGATCATTCCTAGGCGTGGGGGTACAACTGAGAAACATAAAAATGACTAAGTATAAAACTTAATCCATGGAGATAACCAAAGCCAAACTGAAACTGAAGGATAGCAAAATGACTTGAGCTGAATTGTTGATGATGCTACTGCCAAAATTAGACTTACTAAAAATAGCCAACTGCTATAAATAGTAAGTTCACATCAAAACAACAGAAAGCCAAACTAAAC
>VDFB02173822.1:0-27110 GCA_007258455.2 Sequoia sempervirens
AACCAAGAGGAAACAGGGGTTGTACCATGCCAATCATAAACGTCAAAATACAACAACAAAAGCAACATACGAGGCATAGACCATCTCGCAATTTAACACCATAACATAATCTTGTAAATTTGGTACACCCCATCAATAAAATATAACTCAACAAAATATAACTCAACAGAACTCAAGATGAAAAATTCAAACAAAACCAACATCCTCTGGAAGACTAAAGTGTTAACACAAAAAGGGTTCCCACATCGATGAATTAATCAAAGTCCCAAACCCAATAATGCAACAAGATTTAATTTCAAGAATAATAAATAAAAGAGATAACTTATTAATTCCAAGGTTGATTTCAAAATAAATTCCATTCCTAAAATACAGTCATACTAAAACCAGAATAAATAAACAATGTTGTTTTACTTTCGTAATGGATTTTTCTTTTGCTAACAATATCCTTTCCAAGTTGTAATTTAACAAATCAATAAGACAGATTTCTTTCTATTTTACTAATATTTTCATTGTAAAAATTTCTGCTTTATTTTTAATCAGAAAAGAAACAGAATCTAAATGTGAATATCTATTTTCTAAATAACGATTAAATTAACAGAAAATATAATTTTAATCAGAAAAGAAACAGAACATAATATATACATATATACATTTGTTTAACTACCAGTTAAATTAACAGAATATATTAATCAGAAAGAAATTGAATATATATATATATATATCTATATATTGTACACAGAATCAAATAATACAGTATTATTTAAATCAGAGAAAACAGAATAATTTAATTAATTAATAAATATATATAAATATATATATATATACATATATATATATATACATATATACATATACATATATACATATATATATACATATATATATATATTTATATATTTATAAAGATAAATATCCGCACAGAAAAATACCATATAAAAATTCACGGATTAAAAGAAGTTTAACATATAAAATTTACATGGGAAATTTTATTCCCAACACACGCAGCCACGGAAAGCTTCGCTGCCGGCCGTGGGCAGTCTACGGACTGCTCACGGCAGTCCTACGGACTGCCGTGGACAGTCCACAGACTGTCACACGGACCGGTGGCGGGTGGTGGGTACGGCCAAGGCCGACCCCCACACACAGCCATTGCTATTATATATATAACCCAAACAAAATTAAATACTATGCATAGTTTCGGCGAATTTAAATTTTTACTCGAAAATTTCATAAGTTCGAATATATGTATATATATTTATATATATATGTATATATATATATCTTATATATATATATATATCTATACACACAGAGATGTGAATATTTTTCAAAGAAAACAGGGGAAAGATAATTACTGTACATTTCACTGTGCAAAATTGAAAATAAAAGAACTGTTTTAATAAAATACATGTACAGACCAGAATATCACACCCAGAAATTTGTTGAAATAAAAATTGTCCCTACACAAATATGTATATTTTATTCTTTTTAAACAATTGAGACAACAAAACTACTGTTTGTTTCCAGATTACAATAAAATCCTTTTTCAATCAACAACAACCCAGAAACCCCAGAAAATTCCATTAAATGAATAACAATCCCCAATTCCCTGCTAAAATTTCCTTTGATTAAACTGTAACCCCAATAGATTTTCTTCCTATCATTATTTAATTTTCAACCCTAAATACAAATTTCATTTACAAGCACCAATTCCTATTTTAACAGAAGATAAATAAATTAAAAGAAAGAACCTGGCGTCCTTCGCTTGCAGAAAATTGAAGAAGCTTTGATCCTCTTGCTGTACTAATTCCTTCCTGCCAATCTTCCAGCAACAGATCCAAATCTTCCTTCCTCTTCACCAATTTTCTCCAGCAAACAGAAAAAGAAACTAAGGGCAGAAAAATGATTGGAAATAAAATTTCTCCAGCATTCGAAAAACCATCCCTCCAACAAAGAAAAACCCTTATTAAATTCTATGCCCAAGAATCCTTTCAATTCCTCTTCCCGTGAATACCAGAGGTCACATTTCAAAAAAATAACTCAAATAATTATTACTCCTCTAATTCCTTTTTGTTGCCTTTTTCATGCATATGATTAAAATTAAATAAATTTGAATCCTCAAAATTGAACTTTTATTTGAATAGATATATTCATTATCTCCACAATACATTATTAATTAATTACTTCCACATTAAATTAAAATCAACCATTTGCAAGATTCTAAATAAGTATCCATTAAATTTCTTATGATAATAATTATCTTTTCAAGATTATTTGTTCATAATAATTTTAAATCAATTTATCTAAAAATATCACTTTTACTTTTAACGAATTAGTTTGATTGATCATTTGTTCTAATTCATTTGATTTGATTTAATTGATTATTATTTTAATTCCTAATTATATTTTAAATAACCTTGCAATTTCACTTATGATCTAATTAATTATTTAAACATGACTACTAACATATTATATTTTTCCACAAAATCAAATAACACAGCAATCAATGAAGCACACACAAATACTCACACAAAAGTTCAGAACAACTGACACGGAGGGGTATTACACATGTTTTCAAACTTGAAGGGGTAGTGCACATGAGAGCATTCCCCAACAATATCTAATAGCACTGGAAAGTGATCCGATCCAGCCATAGAAAGAATTCTTCCCTCAAGAGTGAAAGGGAAGGCATGCACATCACCTTTAAAGAAGAATGTGTCTAGTTTTTTAGGAATATTAGAGAAGCCTACCCTTCTATTGGTCTAGGTGAACACTCTATTGCTTGTGCCAACCTCAAACAACGAATTTCCTTCTACAAAGTTTTCAAAATCAATTTTTGATTGTAACTTTCTCCTGATGCCACCTTTTTTATTAGAAAATATTAATATGGCATTGAAATCACCACCCAAAATGACAGTTTCCATCGCAAAATCTTTGCAAAATTTTCTCAGATCACCCCATAATATCCTCTTTTGAGCACACAGAACTGGACCATATACATTGATCAAAATGAAATTTAGGTTGGAGACCAGACTTCTTCCTCTACATGTCATCCAATATCTAGCAGAGAAAAGCTCCTCCATACATACACTTTGTGGGTGACACAAAGTCAATAACCCCCCAGAAGCTCCATCAGCAATCACCCCAATACCATTCCACCCATGCAATTTTTTGCAAAAGTTGAATCTATCTAACTAACCTAGTTTAGTTTCTTGAAGCAAACAAATGTCAACCTGGAGACCAGCCAATTAATGCCTAATGAGGCATCATTTTTTAGGGGAGTTCAATACCCTAACATTCCATGTGATGATTTTCATGGATGTTCAAGAAGGGAATCACCCTTCCCTACTTTGAGCATTTCATTTATTTTCAACTATCCACAAGCGTCCCCATCCCATTTCAGTTTCTCCTAGTTAGGGATCTTGTCGTGCCACTTATTATTCCCACAATCTGGGGAGACCTTGCAATATTATTTTTGGATTATACCTAACTCCCCCAACACCATGGCCCCTTTGTCCTCTTCTCGGGCTGAGGGAAATCACAGTCTCTCCTTTCCAGCTTGGTTCTCATCATTCAGATGAGAATCATCTACCCAATCCACCGGTGCCTTCTCATTGTCCATGGGAATTTCTCCTGCCTTAGCGGCTTTAGAAATCTTGGATAATTCAAGCCCTACCTCCATTAGAGAATCTAGTTCATCCCCCTTAACATTCAAAACCATAGCTTCCAAAGCTTCTATGATCTTAGAATTCAAAATTTGGCTCGCCAAAACTTCGTTTTGAACCTCCGGGGGAGCCGCTCTGCCAATCTTCGCTTTTGATACCTTCATTTTTTCCCCCTAGCATCACCAGAGCTGACCCAATTCTCCAAAGGCTTTGATGTAGAAGCATGTCCCAAATCCGTGCTAGGTCCCACATCATCACACCCCATATTTCCTTCTTTCTGATTTGTGGTTTGTTGGGTGAAGGGCAGGTTGCAATGACTTGAATCTAGTGATCCAAATAGTGTCTAAAAATTCATTCTCAATATTTATATCTAGAATCAAGGGCTGAGTCAAAATGCCCCAATCTGTTAACAACTTGATCTCTTTCCAGAAGTAATTGTTTGGTTTGCATTCTATGCAAATTCGCACATATGTGCTCACCCCGTCCTTATTGACTCTTTCCTCTACATAGATAAATTTGCCGAAGCAGTCACCAATATTTTCTAGAATTTCTAATTTCCAAAACTCGAATGGAAGGTTCGACAACTATACCATTCCTGAATCCATTCCAATTAGTGCTTTATTAGATCAAACCCCAACTCCCATCTACGAATGTAAAAGCTGAAGCCATCCATAAGCCAAATTCCATTCAAAATTTGATCTTGAATACTTGTCGATGGGAAAATCACCACAAAGAAACCATTCACTAGGACCTTCAATCTCATCTTCAACCCCCATCGACCTTTCCACTATAGAATTAAACTATCCCAGTTCAAGCTTCTCCCAAACCACCGAACAATCAACCCATGTTTTTCCAAAAAGGAAATGGATGGTAGAAGCAATTTGGATCCGATCACCAAAGTCGCAATGTTCTCCTTCCTAGCTTGACTGCCTCTCGCCTGCCCATTCAATCCCTCTATGGGAGCTCGATGCCATCCTTTTTGGCCGAAATGCTCCTAATCTCCACTTGAGGCCCTACTAGAACCACGTCCTCCACAACTCCTTGCATTGTTGTCCATACTTCTATTATTACTTTTGTACCAAAGCCACCCATTCCTTCCACGCTCCTGTCAAAAATTCCTCCAGCCCCTTTTTGAATTCTAGCGCCAACCCTCACTTGCAATTGATCCTGGGGAACTTCCTTTTCCACCACCGAAGCCCAAGTTTCTTTGACGCTAAAAAAAAGGTCTTGTAAATCCCCCCGACGCCATCCCTCTATGACCTCTCCTCCACCAGTCTTCGCTTCATCCCTCGCCCCTACAAAATTTTGGCCTTCCTCGTGCGCCATTAGTACATCATGATTTTCAAAAAAAATATTGAGTGTAAGTAATCTCAATTGTTGACATGGTAGAGAGTGACCCCATGAGGTTGAACCTTGGTTGTTGGCACTACATGCAAGAAGCCCCGCCATTTCACCACAGGGTCTCCCCCAATCTCAATTGTTGACACGGTAAAGAGTGACCCCGTGAGGTTTGAACCTTGATTGTTGGCACTACAGGCAAGAAGCCCCACCATTTCGCCAAACGTTTGCCCCCTATATTACAATATAATATTATATTATATTATATTATATAAATATTATATTATATTATTATATAATATTATAATATATATTTATAATATAATATTATATATATTATATTATATTATATCATATTATATTATTATATAATATATATTATATAATATTATATAATAATATAATATTATATAATATTATAATATAATATAATATATTGTGTTGTCATATAATATATTATTATTATATTATATTATAATACAACCCACTCAATTCAAAAAAAAATTTTAATTATCCACTTTAATATCATATTGTCTAATTTTTATTTGTGACTAATTATTTAGTCATTTTTATTTGTGTGACTAATTATTTAGTTGTGTTTTTTACCCAGTGATCAAATTAGTCACTTATGATGATCAAATTAGTCATTTATAGTTGTGCTGCAAAAATGAGTAGAAATTTAGTCATCTTTAGTTTTTGTGACTAAAAGTGTTAGTCACCTAGTCATTTATTTGCCAAATTCTACTAGTGTAATGTCTATCCTGAAAAGGTTGGATGTCCTAATCTTGTAGTTCACTGGCTGCGATCACAAGCAATTAACTCCTCCACCAAGTTGTTCACTGTGTCACCATCCACTGATACTCCTCTAAAGTAATTGATTTCTTCGTAGCATCTCTTCACCATTTGTGATCTGACCCTACAGTTCTCTCCCACTCTTGGATGCCTCACCAAATAATGCTGACATGACTGCAAGTTGATCCAACTTACTGCCAATTGAATCACCACTGAAAATACCGTGAATGAGTCTTTGAAACTTTGTGATAGGGATAGGGTTGGTTGGAACTCTCACCGTTCCATGCTCTGAGTCCTTGCCTTGAGAACTCCTAAGGGATCTTTTTCACCCTGACCTATAAGTCCTATTCCTAATAATAGAACTCCTAGTCTTACTGTCCAACCCTGCTATCTTTTACAATGCCTTAACCAAGAAATTCTTGGTGCTTTTCCTCACATTCTCCATCTAGCCCTTAATGCTCTTAAAGACTAGCTAATCTCCAAATGTTAACAAATCTTGTTGCAGGGGTGTGATATCTCTCCCATGGCTTCAAAACTATCCTACTATGTTTCTTGTTCCATCTCAAGTCTTCTTTCTTCTATCGCTGCCCCAAAACCTAGGTTAGGGTTTTAGGAGGGCTAGTAGCCCATGAGCCCCTATCAGGTCTCTTAGCCCGAGGTTTTAGGCTATTTCTCCTTCCTGCTTGGTGAACACCATAAACACAAAGAAAGAACCCTGGCTCAATTTTGGAGCACTTCAATATTTTTGGGGTTTCAGACCTTCTTAGGCCGTACACAGGGTTAACCCTGATTTTGAGAAATTTAGGGTTTTTTAAAGCCTTTTCTTGGACACACAGAGGACTATTTTCTCCCTTCATCCACCAAATGAATTGGTGATGACTCCTGCCTCTTGTTAGACCTTTGTAAGGTCCCCTGAAATCTTTACACACTTTGCATTGAATGAACATTCATCACCCCTGCGTTAGGACTGTGCAACACACTGTCTTTCCCTAACCGGGCATAGTCTACTCACCTAGAGATAGACCTTCAGCATGCTTCCAAAACTTCCAAAGACTCATGCTACCAAAATATGTACAATAATGGAGTTTATCCACTTTCCCAATGTCTCCATACTTCTTGGTACGGTGGGAGTGCAGACTAAAACTCCATTTTTATCACAATTACCAGTCAAAACAGCAAGAAGAAACAGCACAAAATTTACAAGACAAATGAAAGCGATGGGATTACTAACTAATGAACCAGATGAATGCTTCAAAAAGCTTCACTACATACTATTTAATCCAACAAAAAGTTTTTCTCAAACCATCTATCTGTTGTTCCAAGAACAAGAACAGGAAAAACCAAAAAATATTAACAAGAACACTGTTTTTCTTCCACTCCTGAAAACACAGTCCGTACAATCAAGCTTCCAACCCCTTCAAAGGTCAAAGAAAGCTTTAAATATGCCTCCCAAATGGTTAAGCTTCTTAGTTCGAGCCTTTGGATGACCTAAAGATGCAAGTTGTAAAACCCCATGTGTTTTCAAGCACTTAGACAAGATTGGTAAAAGTGACAAGTTGGGGTTTCAAAACCCATAAATGTTTGCCACCTCCCAATCCTTTGATCATATATTGATCAAGCATTATTCAAGACAAAAAAAACCTAGCTAGATGGTCAACATGACCTCAACAATATCCCAAAAAAAATTAAACTTCAACCAAAAACTCCAATAAGGCTTGAATTTTGTCAGGTGCTCCTGCACCATTCTCCCCCTCTCAGCTCAAACACTAAGGAATGGAAGGAGATAGCAATGATAAGTCAATGCCAAGATTTTTAAATTGATCTTCTTGTACCCATGTAGCCTCTGAGTTAGGTTTTTTCTTCCACTTGATAAGGTGCTCCATGTACACTTTGTTCCTTGTGGATTTTTGCACTCTTGACTCCAAGATCTGCTTTGCCTGAAGCTTATCTTGTTGAGGAAAGTTCAGATTACTGATGTCTTTGAAGATTTCCTTGCTATTTTTTTTCCTCATCTTGGATTGATCCGTTATACTTGATCAAATCAGCAACGTTGAACACTGGAGAGATGCCCAAATCTGATGGTAATTCCACCTTATAGGCATTCTTGCCATATTTGGCCAACACCTTGCATGGACCCACTCTCTTCATTTGCAACTTGGTTGCCATTCCTTTCTGCAATTTGGATTTGTTGAGGTGGACCATAACATAGTCCCCAACTATAAATTGCACATCTCTCTTTGACAAATCATCTTTTTCCTTCAACTTTTGGGTTGCTGTTGTAACTATTTTCTTGACCTACTCATGAATCTCTTTCATTGTCTGAGTGAAGTCTTATGCATTTCCACTCCTATTCTCCTGAGATCCAAGGTCTCTAAGTTCACAAATTCCTCTTGGGTGCATCCCATACACAACCTCAAAAGGACTTTTCCCTATAGTTCTATTTACACTGTCATTATAGGCATATTCAGCTTGAGAAATCACCATATCCCATGTCTGTCCATACTCCTTTGTTAGACACCTAAGAAGATTACCTAACACTGTATTAACCACCTCTGTTTAACCATCGGTCTGAGGATGGTAAGCTGATCCAAAGGACAGATTTGTACCCAATCTGCTCCATAAAGTCTTCCAAAAATGGCTCATGAATTTCACATCCCTGTCTGATATAATGCTCAATGGCAATCCATGGATTCTTACAACTTCCCTGAAGAAGATATGGGCTATGTAACTTGCATCATGTGTAGTCTTGCAAGGGATAAAGTGACTCATCTTGCTAAATCTATCCACAACTACATAAACACTGTCAAAACTAGTCTTGGTCTTAGGAAGACCTACCACAAAATCCATGCTCACACACTCCCATGGTCTGTTAGGAATGGGCAGGGGTTGATACAAACCATCATTGCTAGCTCCCCCTTTGGCTTTCATGCAAACTACATAGTGCCCCACATATTTTCTAACATCTCTTGCCAATTTAGGCCAATAATAGAACCTTTGCACTAGTTCTAAAGTCTTATTGATACCAAAATGACCACTAAGACTGCCATTATGTTTCTCTTGAATCAAATTTTCCCTCATTGACCCTCTTGGAACACACAATAGATTACCCTTAAATAACAGTCCATTTTGCAGTGTATACTCAGCATATTGACTATGAAAATGATTCTCAAAATCAGAGCATACCTTGTAGGCTTCTGAGAGATATTCATCCTCACCATAGAGGTCTTTGAAACTCTCTAATCCAATGCTCTTCATTTGTATCTCTTGGACTGTCAACATTCTCCTCCTTAATGCATCTGCCACCTTATTCATTTGTCCCTTCTTGTGCTTTATGGTAAAATTGAAATCTTGGATGTATTCCATCCATTTCAAGTGTCTATTACTCAACTTCTCTTGGGTGTTAATGTAACTGAGTGCCTGGTTATCAGTGAAGACCACAAACTCTTTGGGTAACAAATAATGCCTCCACTTCCTAAGGGACTGCACTAAAGCATATAACTCAAGATCACAGGTAGAGTACTTTTGCTTGGCTTCATTGAGTTTTTCACTAAAGAAGGCTACAAGTCTACCTTCTTGACTAATTACTCCTCCTACTGCCACTCCACTTGCATCACACTCAACTGTGAACAACTTATCAAAACTAGGCAATAACAAAATTGGTTGAGTTGCCACTTCTTGTTTCAGTTTTTCAAACCCTTTATCAGCCTCTTGAGTCCATTTAAACTTTTTTTTTTAGACCACCTTTAATAGTATCTAGAACTGGTGCACATATACCACTAAAATTCCTGATGAATTTCCTATAAAAGCCAGGCTAAATAGCAGAAACTTCTACTTACCTCAGATTGATGTATGTGGTTGAGGTGTGGGCTAGTTTAGGATGAAACTCCACCTTGCTTGGATCCATCTTCCAATGTTCCATGGGATACTACAAAGCCTAGATACACAAGCTCTTGCTTGAAGAACTCACACTTCTCAAGGTTAATTGCCAACTTCTCTTCTTGTAACCTTTTAAGAACCATCTCCACATGCTTCAAATGTTCTGCTGTTGTCTTACTAAAAATCAGCATGTCATCAAGATAGACCACCACAAAGATCCCTGTGAAATCCTTAAGCACCTCATTCATTAGTCTCATGAACATGTTAGGGGCATTTGAGAGGCCAAATGGCATCACTTTCCACTCATATAAGCCATCATTTGTCTTAAAAGTTGTCTTCCATTCATCACCTTCCTTAATTCTAATCTGATGGTAGCCACTCTTGAGGTCTAACTTAGTGAAATACTGTGCTCCTCCAAGGAAATCCATTAAATATTCAATTCTAGGTATTGGGAACCTATGCCTAATGGTGATCCTATTAATTTCTCTAGAATCAGTACAAAGTCTCCACTTACCTCCTTTCTTAGTTGCCAAAACCACCGGGACTGCACATGGGCTGATGCTCTTTTGAATTAGACCTTGACTCAACAATTCTTCCACTTGCCTAGCCACCTCTAGGTTCTGCTCAGGAGTGAGCTTGTATGCTACTTTGTTAGGCAATGAGGCTCCAGGTATGAAGTCAATTTGATGACTTATTGCTCTCTTTGGTGGTAGAGTTGTAGGTGTGAGTTGCAGGTGTTCCATCACTCACTATACTCTTGTATCTATCAAGCAACTTTTGGACTGCTTCTGGTAAGACTGTCCTTTCAGCCTTTTCTTCCTCTTTGGGCTGCATTATAACCACATATCCTTCACCTCCTTGATGTAGATTGCTGATAAACTCTTTACCATTGGTCAACATGATGTTTGGTACCTTTAACTGCCCCTCATCTTCCTCTGTCAATGACTGCAGCTTGAAGGTTCTTCCATCCTTCTTGAATGAGATGGTGTTCTCTTTCCCATCATAAATGGCACTTCTGTCATATTTCCATGGTATGCCCAGTAGTAGATGGCATGCATCCATGGGTAATACATCACAAACTAGCTTGTCCTTATACCCTCCAATTGAAAATTCCATCGTTACTTGCTCATTAACCAAAACACTCTGCCCTTTATTCAGCCATGTGACCTTGTAAGGGTTAGTATGAGGTACCTTTTGCAATTTCAGTTTAGTTACTACCTCCTCTGAGATTATATTATCTGTAGAACCAGAATCTACAATGACCTTGCATACTTTACCAAGTATTTTGCACCTTACTCTAAAAAGAGCTCTTCTTTGCTTAGGTTCCTCCTTGACTGGCTGTCTGATCAGCACTCTGTTAAACATCAGACTCTCTCCAATTTCATATTCTATATGACTGATCTCAATTTCCTTAGGACTCATGGTGTCCTCTTGTGCATAAGCCACTCTTTTCTCATTGCTAGAAGAGGATGCTTTCTCCGGGCACCTATAAGTAGGGTGACCTAGTTGGTTGCAATGGTAACACTTCATGGTGGCAAAGTAAGAGTTACTTCTACCTGCTCCTCTTCCTCTATTTGAACCTCCTTGAGGTCCTCTTCCTCTATTAAATCCTCCTCTTGAATATGTTTCACCCCCATGCTCAGTGAGCTTTGATTCTCCTTGGTTTCTTTGGTCACTACCTCTTCCTTAGTAACCACCATGATGTCCTCTTTGATTCTTTGATCTCTGCCTTTGCCTCTACCTTTAGAAGACTCATCATGATTTCTTTTGTTCCTTTCCTCAATCTTTATGGCCAACTAATAACATTGGTGGACTGTCTTGGGACTTAGTAAAGCCATCTCTTCCTGAATATTCCACTTCAAGCCATTAAGGTACCTAGCCACTTTTAGGCTCTCATCCTCTGTCACATTTGATCTCAAGCAAAGCTTCTGAAACTCTTTAGTATAGGTGTTGACATCTTGGTCTTTCTGCCTTAGACTTTGCCTCTTCTTGTGAAGTTGGATCTCATAATCATCTGGCATATAGGCTTCCTTTACCTTAGCAACCATTCCTTTCCAGGTTGATATGGGTTGTTTTCCTTCTTTCTCCCTTTCAGTCTGAATGAACTTCCACCATGTCAAGGCTGATCCTCTCAACCTTGACTTAGCAACCTTCACCTTCTGAGCTTCAGTGACTCCATCACATTCAAAGTGGTTCTCCATGCCATCTATCCAATCCATGACCAAATAAGGATCCATCTTTCCACTAAACAATGGTATACCCTCAAGTCCTTTTCCACTCAGGGCTTTCAATTCCTTCAAGAAAGGCTCCTCCTCCAGAACAGGGTCAGGTTTAGGGACCTTGTCCTCCTCTGCAACCTCTTCTTCCTTTGGCACCGTCCCTTCCAACCTTGCATTGTTCAATGCTTTCTCAAGTTGCTCTACTCTTTCTTTTAAGGACTTGTTGTCCTCTTCTTGTTCTTCAACCCTCTTGGCTAATTGTGCATTTTTCACCATGGCGGGGGTTTCACTTGACTCAACTTCTGACATATAAGTTGTT
Organism: Sequoia sempervirens; assembly: GCA_007258455.2. Classification (NCBI taxonomy): domain Eukaryota; kingdom Viridiplantae; phylum Streptophyta; class Pinopsida; order Cupressales; family Cupressaceae; genus Sequoia; species Sequoia sempervirens. The sequence continues at coordinate 12,210 of VDFB02173822.1, forward strand.
TTCCCAAATCTTTTGCTTGCTCTGATACCAATCTGATAGGGATAGGGTTGGTTGGAACTCTCACCGTTCCATGCTCTAAGTCCTTGCCTTGAGAACTCCTAAAGGATCTTTTTCACCCTGACCTATAAGTCCTAATCCTAATAATAGAACTCCTAGTATTACTGTCCAACCCTGCTATCTTTTACAATGCCTTAACCAAGCAATTCTTGGTGCTTTTCCTCACATTCTCCATCTAGCCCTTAATGCTCTTAAAGACTAGCTAATCTCCAAATGTTAACAAATCTTGTTGCAGGGGTGTGATATCTCTCCCATTGCTTCAAAACTATCCTACTGTGTTTCTTGTTCCATCTCAAGTCTTCTTTCTTCTATCGCTGCCCCAAAACCTAGGTTAGGGTTTTAGGAGGGCTAGTAGCCCATGAGCCCCTATCAGGTCTCTCAGCCTGAGGTTTTAGGCTATTGCTCATTCCTGCTCAGTGAACACCATAAACACAAAGAAAGAACCCTAGCTCAATTTTGGAGCACTTCAAGATTTTGGGGGTTTCAGACCTTCTCAGGCCGTACACAGGGTTAACCCTGATTTTGAGAAATTTAGGGTTTTTTTAAGCCTTTTCTTGGACACACAGAGGATTGTTTTCTCCCTTCAGCCACCAAATGAATTGGTGATGACTCCTGCCTCTTGTCATACCTTTGTAAGGTCCCCTGAAATCTTTACACACTTTGCATTGAATGAACATTCATCACCCCTGCATTAGGACTATGCAACACATTGTCTTTCCCTAACCGGGCATAGTTTGCTCGCCTAGAGATAGACCTTGAGCATGCTTCTAGAACTTCCAAAGACTCCTACTGCCAAAATATGTACACTAATGGAGTTTAGCCACTTTCCCAATGTCTCCATACTTCTTGGTACGGTGGGAGTGCAGACTAAAACTCCATTTTTATCACAATTACCAGTCAAAACAGCAAGAAGAAACAACACAGAATTTACAAGACAAACGAAAGGGATGGGATTACTAACTAATGAACCAGATGAATGCTTCAAAAAGCTTCACTACATACTATTTAATCCAACAAAAAAAAATTCTCAAACCATCTATCTGCTGTTCCAAGAACAAGAACAGGAAAAACCAGAAAATATTAACAAGAACACTATTTTTCTTCCACTCCTGAAAACACAGTCCGTACAATCAAGCTTTCAACCCCTTCAAAGGTTGAAGCAAGCTTTAAATATGCCTCCCAAATGGTTAAGCTTCTTAGTTCAAGCCTTTGGATGACCTAAAGATGCAAGTTGTAAAACCCCATGTGTTTTCAAGCACTTAGACAAGATTGATAAATGTGACAAGTTGGGGCTTCAAAACCCATAAATGTTTTCCACCTCCCAATCCTTTGATCATAGATTGATCAAGCATTATTCAAGACAAAAAAAACCCTAGCTAGATGGTCAACATGACCTCAACAATATCCCAACAAAAATTAAAATTCAACCAAAAACTCCAATAAGGCTTGAATTTTGCCAAGTGCTCCTGCACCACTCTGACTCCACGTCGGTGAGCTTGATGTGTTCTCAACTATATCTGTGGCTATCTCCATATGATGTTCTTGCTGGTTCAAATCAGCAATTGGTACTTTTCCCTTCGTACTTCCTAACATCCTACTTCCTTTAGGAGGATTACTCCATGTCTTGTGTTTGGGTTTTGATTTTGATGTGGAAGGTAGTGAAGTAGTAATCGGTGGTAGATCTGTGTTTGGTATGGCTTCCTTCCTTGTCCTCTTGATATCCAAGTAAATTATGCTATTTCCGACAACCCTGCTTGTTCTTTCCTTAACAAATGTGCTTTCTTTGGCATACCAATCAACGGCTGGAAGCAGCTATGTGTCAACTTGATCTTTGAAGAATTAAGGAAGTGTGACATCCCCAAAATCATTGGATAACCCTTCCACATCCTCTGACATGAAATTATCAATTTGTGAAAGGGTGAACCTATTGTAGTTGCTCCTTCGCACCTTGAACTCATCCTCACAGTTGAACCAATAGTCTTCCATAGAAGGTTTGTGTGAAGAACAACCGCCAAGGCATGCTGAAAAGTGACCCCAAGGGTCATATGAGCGTCTCTTGATGAGATACTTAAGGTTAAGCCTCATCATCTCATGGTTCATAGCCTTGGTGTCAACTGCTAACTTGCACCTATAAATCCCCATCTGTGATGGAAACGTGGTAGCCAGCTTGTGTTTGTTGTGCAAATAGGAGTGAACCTCGTGCAACTGTCGTAGAAACTCCATGAAAACCACCTTATCCAAAGGATAATGAGGTAACATGGTTGCATGACCTAAGTATCCATACAGGCGGATGTAGGTAAAAGTAGGGAACTAGATGAACTAATCTACCCATTCTACCATCGGAGATTTGGCTTCTGCTGAAATACGCACATGTAACTCATGATCAAGATTCCTCATGGTGTACATTAAGAATGCTTCCTGCACTCACTTGAAGTGTTGCTCGGATTGTGTGAAATCAAGTTGTGCATAGTACTGATGAAACTTTTGTACACTTAGAATTCCCACTGTATTCAACCCTCTAAACTAGCCTTGAAAGGCTATCAAATACATGAGGTATGAACACATGTGGAATTCGTGAGCAACCAAGAAGTTGGTCATCTATTTGTGGAGAATGTCACTGATCAAAGAAGCCCAATCATAATATTCTTTACAATTGACAAGTTGATCCATGATGTAATACATCCAAGGCTGAAATTTGTTGGCATCTGCTTGACTAGAGACACGGTTGAGAAGGGTGATCATAACTACGTATTCATCTATGAACTCTCCACGATCCAAATTCTTTTGAAAATTACTTCTTTTTTGTTTGAGCCATCTCTCTACCATTCTTTTTTGACATTTTTCCCTTTCAGCATTGAACACCTTCTTGCAGTCTATCATGGATATGACCAAATTATTCGAATTTAGAGGAATACTGAAGCACTTCTTGATGCCTTTGAGTTTTAGACTACATATCATTTTCCTATCCATTGATTGAATTTATCGTGTAGTAGAATTGTAATGCTTTACACAAGCCATGACAAACTCTATACATTGTGTTGTGATGGGAAATGAAGCCGCTTCTAGCAACCTAGATCCTTAATGTTCTGAAGTGTGGTTTGGTCTTTTTCTGAAGCGCTCAATTTAGCCTTTGGATCCACTTGATGCAAATCTGTGTGAGTCATTCTAATGAAATCATGAATCAAGACCGATTTGGTCTTGTATTCAGTCTGAGTGAACTACATTCTAAAAAACTAGCATGTTGACTATAAACACAAATATGTTCTGATAACTTTTTTCCGTGAGCTAGAAATAGCTTCTGATGAGGCTAAAAATAGCCTGTCGAGGGGCAATTTTTATGAACATTTTTGAGATGTGGTTTTTGTAGAGAATGTATTTCTAAGCAAATCCACAACGTCAGAAATTTGAAAAAAATGCTTTTTTGCTTGGAATGCTAAGACTTAAAAAAAAAAGCAGTAGGAGGCAACGGGGGAAATTTTTTCTAAAAAATTTTGGAACATGGGTTTTGTCGAGAATGTTGTGCTCAACAAACCCAAATGACTAGAATTGTGAAAAACTGATGTTTACTTGGAAATGCGAGAGAAAACCTAAGACAAGGATAGAAGAAATGTGAGGGGAAGAAGATAGAAATTATATTCTGCCTCTATAAAAATGACGCCTATCCTTGTATGAAGTCTGACATGCATGTGCTGAAAGATGAAGTCTAGAAAATTATCCCTCTGAGCAATCTAGACCTATAACTTCAAAGAACACTGAAAAATCCTTCCTGTAGCACCTCCAAATCTTGCTTGCACAAGGAAATATGTGTTTTCCTTCAACCTGTGATGAAGGAAATGGACGCCCAAGTGCATATTTAAAGAATTTTCATGAGTTAAGGCATCACATGCATATAAAAACCCTAAATTTTGGACACAACATTCTCATTGGACCTCATTCAGTTAATAAAAATGGAGACTAATCCTTGAAATAAGCGCCACTCAACATGCAAAGAGGAAATACACCACATGCATGGAGTATTTTGCAGTTTGGAGATGAAACTGAAGTTTTATTATTATTTTAATTCAGTTCAAAAATCCCTCCATTATAGGGTGACTATAGCATGCACTTTAGTTTCACAAAAAATTTAAGTCAAAGTTTGACTTTAGGTGCCAACTTTCTCAAACTCAGAAACTTTTTTGAAATTTCCTACTTTTTAGCTTTTTGCAAACATCACTGAAACCTCTGTTTGACCCTAAATTTTGGATGCTTGGTTGATCTTGAAGCTAAGCTAACACATTCATCGCAAAGCTAGATCAAGTCTAAAAAGATTTTTTGGGAGCAACAAATGCTAAGAACTTCATCTGGTGCCTTGAATTCTAGGGCACCTTTTCCCAAAAGGGTGCATTTTTCACCAAACAACCATATTTTGTATTTTGACCCTTCGTGCTTCAATCTGCAGCTATCGGTGATTGACGACTCCTGCGAACACACCGAGATATGGAATGGAAAACCAATTCATTTCTAGAAAGAATGACTGGTATTGCAACATCTGAAAGTTGGGTTATGATGCTCAATTTCAAGGGTGCCCCTGGCCTGAGAGGTGCAATTGGATTTTTGAAACTCATTTTGTAATCTGTAACTTTCAACGAAAAGCTCCACTTTGACTCTTGATGTCGGGAGTTGGATTGCTTCAATGTTCACGTTGATGATCTCATCGTGGAGATTGAACAACTCTAAAGAGATGTTCTTGGGAGTGACAAAGCCAGAAGACTTCATTTGAGGCCCTAGAAATTTGGGCGCCTTTCCCAAGAAGGTTGCATTTTTTCAACACAATCAAATTTCTACTTGCTTTTGTCTTCGGTGTTTTACGCTGATTCTTCATTCACGGGCATTTGATAGGTCCCGAGAGCTAACTACTAGATTCATCATGTAGCTAGAAGGATTTTGAGTAGATATCTTAAAGAGGATAGCTACCAAAAACTTCATCTAATATACCAAAAGGCTAGGTTCCCATGGCTTGTAGAGGTACATCTGACATTTTAACTTTCATTTTATCCTTCGTTTTACGTGCTTGTCGGATCAGATCAACAACTATAGTTGTTTTGTATGTCTTATGGACTGGGGAACAAATCCATCACGAAGTTGGACTGAAGCCGAAAAGATCATATGAAGATAGAAAGCTCAAATAATGACATCTGATAGGCTTTATTCTTGGGCACCCCTGGGCTACAGGGGCACAATTTCTATAATTTGACTGCCATCTTTGACGTTTGTTGCCTTTAGCATCTTCCGCCTCTATCATTGTTTGTCAGTGTTTCATAAATTTGATGGATTCAATTGATGACTTGTTGGAAAGCTAACAGAAATCTGAAGCAAATGACTAGCTTTGCAACCATTCATAACTGCATATGGTCCTTCAAATTCAAGGGCGCCCCTTGCCTATAGGGGCACAATTAGCTCCAAAGTTGGTGATTTTTTTTATGATTTTCACCTCTTTCAAGCTTTGTGAACACCCTGTTGCTATGCTGAGTTGATTGCGTTGAATCATTGTTGCCGCTAACGCAAGTACATGACTATGTTTCACCATTTTTATGTGTACGGATACTGCAAAGTCGACTTGGATGTTGATTGCACAAGCACCTTCCTCGTTGCAAGGCAAAGTGTTTCCAAACTTAGAATATTTTTTCCATTTTTCACCTTTTGAAAATCCCCTCTGTCAAGAAGCATCTTTTTTAGCATCTTTCACCACAGAATATTCACTGAAGTGTTTGAGGCTTATATTTCAACACTTGGTATTGCTCAACTTCCATTAACAACCTCAGAGGTCCTAACTTTTCTCCTAAAAAAGTGAAGTAGACCCATGAGACTTAAATTGACTTTTTCTTGATTCTGACTTCACCAATGTGATCGTGAAGTGAAATAAGCCAATCAAAATTATTTTCAGTCAATTTTGGCAAGATCCTATTTTTAGGGTTTTTCCTAAAAATAGGGGCCCATAAACCTTAATTTTCAAAATTTTCCAGTATCTTCTAGACATTAAACCCACAAAAATCCCATGCTTGATTTGACCTAAAACTAACTTTTGATGACAATTTTACAGGATTTAGACTATTTTAATCAAAATGCCTTATTGAAGCAAAAAAAATATTTTGGGTACAACACTGTATATGCACAAGGTTCTTGGTAGTATAAGAGCTGAGATATAGCTCTGATACCATGTAAGAGTTGTTGATGAACTCGAGCACCCAAGATCACCTACAAAGCCAAGATAAACCTTCCACACGAGAGCAGCAAGAGATAAAATGCAGGAATATAGTGCAATAACAAAATGATGTTATTATCACACACTAAATGATACAATATGCCTCAACTCTCCCTTGAATTGATTGAGTTAATATGAACTCATCTGGACTAGATTTGAACTAGATCTGGACTAGATTTAAGGGAGAGGTGAGTGCAGAATATATAGTAGAATATGGGCAAATAATTCCAAGAGGGGCAATAACTCCCAAATAACCAAATTAGGTGGGAGTTATGCCTACTTGGAAAATGCCAAACATGTGGCATAACCTACTCAGAAAGAGACAGATGAGTGGTTTTGTGAGGTGGCATATAAGGCCAAAAGAGGGTGTGAAACTCAACCACCCAAGTGTGAGTGGGAGCAACACATGTAATCGATGGATTACGCCATGTGTCCTCACATGAACCACATCTCCTATAACCTAAGGTATGCTTAATAATGTGTAGGAAAAATAATATTAAAAAACCTACACTAACACCCCCCCTTAAGCATAGCTTAGGTGGGTGAGAAGACAAAAAGATGAAAATATGGGTCCCGACTACTAGGCCATGTTAGGTACCCATGTACAATGATGAAACCTCTCAAAACATGAGAAAGAGAAAACCCGTAAGACAAAACTCTCCCTCAAGAGAGAAGAAGAGAGACAAAACCAAGGATGTATGCAAGATATCTTCCCATTCCTGAAAGGAATATGAAGGAAGAATGATGAAAATGTATGATGTCTCTGAACTTTGTTCAAGTGTCCCCATGTTGATGCTAAAAGTTGTCACCATCAAATCAAATGTTCTAGGCCGCACTGCAGAAGATGACAATCCATAACCTAGTGGAGATGGATGTAGAACAAAATCTGAAGACAAAGATATCTCCTCTGAAGACAAATGTGGCTCCTCCAAATGCTGCTCAAAAGTATCCACAATCACGCCAAACTATGATGAATGATCATGTAGAGAATGAACAAGAGGATACAAAGGTTCCTCCACAACAACTGAAGAAGAATCAACTTCATCAAAGAGAAGATGAATGTCATGAATAGTGTCTCCCAAGTCTGAAATATGAGACTCCATAAATAAACCTACAATGTCTATCAAGTAGTCATCTGAACTAGCTATATCTGGAAGACAATGTGTATCCTGTTGTACTGAATCACAAGAAGCCATGAATGTAGCAACACAAGTATCTTCAGATGCAACAGTAGATGAGGATGTGATCTCAATAGGAGGAGGAGAAGCAAGAAGAGAAGTCTCTTTGTCAACTAGACATTCAAGACATTTATTATCCTCAAGCTCCTCTAAAGTATCATCATCATAGGGTATATTATCAACATCATCAAGGGGAATTAAACAATCTGCAATAGGATCATCTGGGAATGGAGAGATATGATGGTCTCCAAAAATCTCCCAAATCTTGGTCCAAAGTGTGTGTGGGCACTCAATATGTGAGATCTCCACATAAATATCAACACCAATATATGTACCAATTAATCCTATAATGTGATCATTATTATTACCCGAAACTGATTGCTTCCAAGGTGTGTTTGGTTCAGGTATGAGCCCATAAAGGTATGGAAAAAGCTTAAGCCACCTGAGATGTGTCAAGATTCCATTCTTCCAAGACTCATAATTATCCTTATTCAACATTACCACAGAAGGATGAATAGAAAAATCCATGATACCTCCGCAAATGGTCAACACAAAAGAATCAACTACAAGATTACCCCCCCAAATTCACTCAATCATGACCCCCCAGAACAATATAATGGTGGCACTTTATAATTAGTGCATTTACAATTCTGGAGTTATTTTCCAGAGTTTTACAATGTCCAAAATTAGACCCAAATACTGAAAGTGTAAAATAATCTCAAAATAAGAACCTTAAAATAGCACCAATATGTAGTGCTCAGAAAAATATCAACTTTCAAAAAAAGAATCACCTCGATCCGAGGTCATATGTGAAAGTTATAGCCGTTTGAAGTTTCAAAAATGAGAACTGTCCTTCAGATCTGCTGATAAAACTGATTTTTTGAAAAATATAGATCACTTGAGAAAAAATGGATCACACCACTGCAAAGCCTATGAAATTCTAACCCAAATCAAAAAAAAAAATCTCTGAAAAAAGAGATTGTATGACTGAATTATAGCCCTCCAAAGATTGACTACAAAATCAAAAATGCAATTGGAGAGGAGGTCTGCTGAAATGTTCTGATTTAATTTCTGCAAAATATACAACATGTGTGCAGAAACTAGAAATGACCTAGATGGTTTTTTTTCTGCTATGAACAAAACCCAGATGGCGGATTTTCTTTAAAATATACAAAAAATATGGATCTAGTGTAAAAAAAAATGCCTTTAGCACCATAAAACGACCCCAACAACCAAAAAACAGCATGAAAAGGTAGAATCAACTACTTAAGACAAGAAAAGGCATACTGCAACCTGCAATACTGATTAAAACACTCACAAATCTCTCAAATTTGAGAAGGGGCTTGCAGATCTGACGCTCTAATACCATGTAAGAGCTGAGATATAACTCTGATACCATGTAAGAGTTGTTGATGAACTCAAGCACCCAAGATCACCTGCAAAGCCAAGATAAACCTTCCACACGAGAGCAGCAAGAGATAAAATGCAGGAATATAGTGCAATAACAAAATGATGTTATTATCACACACTAAATGATACAATATGCCTCAACTCTCCCTTGAATTGATTGAGTTAATATGAACTCATCTGGACTAGATTTGAACTAGATCTGGACTAGATTTGAGGGAGAGGTGAGTGCAGAATATATAGTAGAATATGGGCAAATAATTCCAAGAGGGGCAATAACTCCCAAATAACCAAATTAGGTGGGAGTTATGCCTACTTGGAAAATGCCAAACATGTGGCATAACCTACTCAGAAAGAGACAGATGAGTGGTTTTGTGAGGTGGCATATAAGGCCAAAAGAGGGTGTGAAACTCAACCACCCAAGTGTGAGTGGGAGCAACACATGTAATCGATGGATTACGCCATGTGTCCTCACATGAACCACATCTCTTATAACCTAAGGTATGCTTAATAATGTGTAGGAAAAATAATATTAAAAAACCTACACTAACAAGTAGCCACAAATTGTTACCCTATTAAATTATTCCGTGGAAGTTGAAATGAAAATTATAGTATTACAATTACTATATTAGGTAAGCTCACCATGGAAGAGGGAGCATAAATTATCAAAAGTTCAATTGAGTGGATACTACAAAAGATATAAAAGGGTAAAGCTGCAAAGAGAGAGATAAATGAGAAAGTAGCTTATCTAACTTCACATATTAAAAAATTGATGGGTCCAATTGATTCCTCCATAGAAACCTTAGGTTCACAACCATCTATAGGAATATGAATATTGTAGGTAAAGAAAGTAAAAAATATTGTAACACCACACAAGCATGGAGTAATGAACTAATGAAAGGTTACTATTGATGTTGAGACCTCCACACATCACTTTCCATTACTTGTACATGATTACCAGAGATTTTGCATCATATCTCTTTTTTGGGGAGGAGTTTTGTCCCATGAGGTTTTCTCCTTTTCTCCATTTGTAAGAGATTTCATTTTCATTTGTACATGGGTACCTAACATGGCCTTGTAGTCAGGACCCATCATTGCATCATTTGCATCATAACTACACTCCCAAGTTGCACTTATGGGGGGGAGACTACAGGAATTGGTAGGGTATCCGCCCCCTATAAATTGCAGTGTGCCTGGTAAACTTTTTCATGTGACTGGTGACATTGGCGCGACACACCCTCCAGTACCATGAGGGCGATGGGAAAGAGAGGTAGTTGGATAACCACCTTAGTTACAATAATTAAATGACTAATGCATAATTATGAATACATGAGTGAAATATTAAATTCCTAGATAACTACATGCCTATTAATGAGATATGGTCCCATTAAATACTAGTTTCTAGAATGTCACCTAGGAAACTAACTCCTAAGTAAACTGATTAATGACGTGAATAGGTCCAACTAAAATCTAGTTAGGAAATAATCCCATTGACACTAACAGTTACAAGACTATAGAAGAAATGGTGGTTAGATGTAAAAAGCTCAAAAATAGAAAGGATGAAATGAATATGTTGGAGACTAGTATTGACCAATAAATAATATAATTGATAATGATTTTTCCATCATTCTAGAACTTGTTGGTAGAAGTTAATAAATTTTAGTTAACAAGAAAAATTTTGATGGAGTTGATGAATTAATACATAGGAAATGGATGTAAAATTATAATTTTTGAGAATGAATTTTGATGGGGATGTAAGAATAGATCTTGGTCATCCTACAATGTGATTCAAAATATTTTGAAAGAAATAAATATATTTGCAAGTAGAATTAGATGCTTAATATTTAATTCTCAAGGTGATCTTAGTACAGTTCAAGCTTTGAAGGCACAACTTGATTATATGTTGAAAGTTGAGTCACCAACTAGGGAGAATTTTGATTCTTCTTCAATAACCATATTAATGAGAGTATGAATTACTTGCAAATAATTTGAGAAGAATATACCATATTATGAGAAAGTGGATGAATTAGGACAATTTTTTTCAATCAAGTATTCATTTTATGCACTCAAATGGTCTTGATACCAATATAGCTAAGGTTGCCATCAACAATTCCAATTATACAAGAAAAGATAGTCTCATAAGGGGACAAAATAGTGTGCAGAATATTTTTATCTCTATGTATTTTTGAAGAAATACATTTTTATTTCTTTGAGTTATTTTGGTGGAAATCTATGAATATGAACTTAATGTAGGATACATAAATTTGCTAGCATCTTTATGGGTTTTTGCATTTCTTATTTTTGAAAGTTGAATTTATCTTATATCCATGTTTCTACACATTTAATTCACCAAATGTTGATGGATTAAATGATTTTTAACCTCCGATTCTTGGATGATGGTGAGATAATCTTGTGTGGTGATTGGAGACCTATTCAATATTTCTAGCAATTTATCAATCAAGAAAATAATCCTTTGGTGATCTCACCATCTCATGTGGAGAATGTTGATAAAGGATATAATGGAGATTGTTTTTCAACTTACATATGTCTATTTAAAGATAGATGTATGTAAGGATCAAATATGGATTTAGATTCACCTTTGTTTCTCTAATCCTCTTCCCTTTTATCCTTTTTATTTGTGGTGTTAGTGTGGGATTTTAAATGAAAAATTTTAATACTAAAAGGTAATAAATAAAATAAGTTTTGTGAATATGAGTATTCATCTTCTTTTCCCATATTTATGGTTTTAAATGGAATGAAGACTTATGTAAATTAATAGTGCAGTGTTTTCATTAAATTATTATTTTTTAGGCTAATTATTATCATTTGTGTACCCCTTGTAAATGGACTAGTCAAAGTTCTTTCCAATTGGAGTTATCAATAAGCCTGTTTTATTTTTATTTTCTATGTTATTTTATCAATATTTTATGAAGATTCTTAAGTATAGCCACCTTTCAAGTAGGGGAACACACTTTTCCATTCTGCCTTATAGGTTTCATGACTTTTAGGTGTGTTGGTGTGTCAGAATCCACATGAATACTAGTGTTAGATGATTTTTAGTTAGATGTGGATTTAGACATTATCTCATTAGTGGATATATGTGTACTATACTTTAGTTGTTATATATTGGTAAGGTACACCTAATGATTTACTTGATTGTGTTGGCATGTGTTATTGAATAGTGATTAATTGGAGACAATCAATTTGGGTAAATTTTTTTATTTCCTATATTTTTGGTGTACAAGCTACAATATGTGTCGTGTGTATCCTTGTGAGCCTATATTCAAATTGAATGATTATAGATCCCTGATTCATGGGGAACTCATAAATATATCTATGTTTTCTTAACTCTTGTGATTTATTTTATTTAATATTCTTTATAAATTTATTGTGTGTTGGAAAAGTGAATTCTATGCAAGTTATTGATTTAAATTATAGTTTCACTCTTTTTTATTTATTTATTTTTAAATTCATTGTGTAAAGTAATGAAAAATATGTTTTAATAAGAAGATCATATTATCATCTTGTGCAAAATATATATGTTTTATGTATTGTTTGATTTTGAAAGGAAAATAGAAAAAAAATCATGTGATTAAAAAGTTTGTTAAATTAAATTTCAATGAAAATAAATTAGATTAGTTTACTTGGGAGAAAAAAGTAAGGATTTTGAATAAAAATGAAAGAAAGAATCTCATTTTGGGAATTCAAATTTTGGGGGAAAGATTACATATTGGGCATAGGAGCTCTTGGTTGGAGGTTACTTCCTCTTTTTCTTGCCTCCTCCATCTTGCTAGACAAGGGAATGGTGGTTGCTAGTTTGGAAGGTTGGGGCATTTGGTTTGAAGTGGTTGCACTCTCCTTTCATTTTTTTATCCATCTTTCCATCATCTTCCCTAGTGCTAGAATGAGAGTTTCTTTCTACTATCCTTGTATGTTAGACATGGTGGGGGAAGATATCACTACATTTGGAAGGAGATACATAAATAAAATACTTCCTCCTCCTTTGTGGTGTAGTTAATGGAAGGTAAGGGTAAACCCCCTTCTTCTTTAATTATATCTATGTACTTTCCATTCCTACCTTAAGTATATGCATTGGATTTCCTTTACTCAAAAAGACTATTTGAGTGGATTGTTTAATTAATGGGAATCAATTCAATATTTATATCATATGGATTTTGAGGTTTTACATTTGTGTTAGAACTATGGAAAAATTTCCTCAAAATTATTATGTGTTTGAAAAAAAAGTCCCATTAATTCAACAATCCCCATTATATGCATTTAGGGATTTTACATTTTCTTCCATAACTGTGGAAATATTTCATCAAAATTATTATGCTTTTGGAAAAAAAATCCATGTTCTCAACTCTAAAAGGGCATGCTTGAATTCTAAAAAAATGATATATGAAAATTTAGTAAAATTTACATTGGATTTTGAAGTTCTCAAGAATACTACATGTGCTTTGATTAAAAAAATGAATATTTACACTTGTGGATGTGATGTGTTATGTGTGATAGGATGGAAACTATTTTTGTATGGTGGGATGGGAACTATTGTTGTATGTATGTACCTTGTTTTGTGTTGAATGCACCTTATGTGTATCTAGTTATCTATTCATGCATTAATATGTTGTCCCATAGTATATGCTTGATTGGTGTGCTCTTCCCAATATCACATGCATATATATTCATGTGTGATATCTCAATTCTATGCATTGATGGTGTTGGTAGGACCTCATGTGTACTTTTGTGGAATTTTTCATATCGATATGGATAACACGTGTATACATTGGTTGGTGATTATATATCCCTTGTGTATGCATTCTTGGTAAAATATTTTGCGTGGTTTATGTGATTGACATCTATATGTATCAATTGGTATTTTTGTTACACAAACGGTTGTCATTGCACCAAAAGACCGGCCTGTTAATGCCCGATACAACTACCAGAGTTAATGAATCCATGGGAGGTGGTTAATCCATGTCACGAACCTGAGAACTATGTTGCACAACACAAGGAGACCATGGGCACACACCTTGCAACAATCCCCCCTAGCACAAGCGAGGGGCTCAAACCCGTGACCCAGGCTCTGATACCAATTGTTGCACAAACGGTTATTGTTGCACCAAAAGATCGACCTGTTAATGCCCAATACAATTGATAGTGTTAATGAATCCATGAGAGGTAGTTGAGCCATGTCACGAACCCGAGCGCTACATTGAACAACACAAGGAGACCAAGGGTGCACACCTTGCAACAATTTTAGCCCTCTTAGGTATCCATTATTTAGCTAATCCTCTCTTCCATTTTTGTGCATTGCATTGCAAACAAATTGTATGCATGTTATTTATAGTTCTTGTTTGATTGGTGTGTCTCACCCACCCTTTTTCTTATGAATTTCTCTTAGATAATTTGATATCCCATGTGTAGTCTTGGATGATGTTAAAAATATTATATGTGCTCGATTAGCATCCTATGTGCTTTGATGGGTCTAGTGGGTGTATGCATTGTTGATGTTGATAGGACTTTGTGCATACTTGTCTAGTGATCCATGTATTAAGGTGATTAGAAATATGTATGCTTGATTAGAGATGGATTCTCTCTCATGTAAGTTTTCTTGCAATCTCTTATATGTTATGTGAAGCTTGTGTACTTTTCCAACCTCCATATATGATGTGAGTGTGTTGAATACCTAAGTTGGTTGTCTCCCAATTAAGTGGGGTGGGTCTAAGGGATTTTCATGGTTGGGTGGAGTTAAACCACTATTGGGGACTAAAGGGTTACTTGGAGTATCTTGTAGAGAATTTAGGGAAATCCATCATCCACTATTTGATATGATTTTATTTTTATGATTTTTAGAAAATTTATAAATTCATAACCTTTATTTCCTTATTTATAAATTGTATAATTGGTTTGGAAAATAGTAAATTGTACATTTTACCTCTTGTGGAGATGCTAACTCTCTGATATTCATTATGATGTAAGTGACCTTGAAGTTGAGTATGTATGACTATCTTAAAT
>VDFB02173824.1:0-89238 GCA_007258455.2 Sequoia sempervirens
TTTGGGATTTGGTGTACTTCAAAAAAATTCTCTATTTGGTTTATTCATGTTAGAGGATCCTTGCCATCAAACTTGCGCATATCCACCTTTGGAAATAAACTCCTAGATCCCATAGGAGTATTAAAACTTGTGTCATTGTTAGCTGACCTAGAATTTTCACCTTGGTCACTTGAGAACTCCTTTCTTGGTTCAACCATATAGGTGCTTAACATGTTTCGTATGTTCGATATATCTCCTCTTAAGTCACACATATCCATCTTCATTGAGGAAATGTCTTCCTTGACCTTACTTATTTCCTCATTAGGAGTAATTTCCTCTATTGTTACCCCATCCTTATCAGGAGTCTTCCCTGGAGTGACAACATTCTTTTTGCCCCTTGTTGCAGGCCCCGTCATGATGGGAACTACTAATTTTGAAATAAATCACACAAATGAAACTTAAATTCTCTAAAAGTTTTACTATAACTTACTAGGGACAAAATAACTCTCACCTAGAAAAATCTCCAAGAAATAAGCAGATTTGCAACCTTGAAAGTGATATTTGTGAAAATTTTAATTTTTCAATAAATTGCTCATTTCTGCTCCAATTCCTCCAAAATTTTTTATTGCAATCTCCTTTAGTATGCCTCCAAAAACCCAATAAAAATTAGGCTCCAATTTGACAAGATGTGCGAGATATACAAATTCCAAAAAAAATGTGTAGAAACCCTAATTCTGTAATAATTCGCTTAATTATGCTCCAATTCTTCTAAAATATGGAATTTAGCTTCTTTAATATGTTCTTAAAAAACCCTTTAAAAATTAGAAAAAAATTCACCAAAATTGCCTTCAAAATTGAGAAAAAACCTTGCCTCTATGGTGCTAAGATCATGCTTTGATACCACTTGTTATGAAATAACTTGCACAATAGAAGAATATGATATGAAATATGTTGCAAATACTTTATAATAACTGAGAATAACAAGCCACTTTGAGGGGGAAAACCTCCAAATATCTCTAATGAGAACACACTTCACAACTTGATGATGAAATAAGACTCACAACCTCCTATATATACCTATTTATGCCTAGGATGATATCACCTAGGCCAACCCAGAACACACCTATATATATATAAGTCTTAGGCCCGAGAGCACGAACAACTAAGAAATAATAACAAATACTAATGATAATATGACTTAATAAAGAGTTAAGATATACAAAGTTGACTATTCATAACGATGTACACTAATAGTAATAAAGAGGCGACTAGCAGAATATACATCCACTTACATGGATCCAAAAATGACTGAAACAAAACCTCTAAATCAAAAAGATAATTAGGGTCCATTACCAACAGACTCATGTTATGCTGCAAAAGGGAATGAGGGAGAGAGGAAGAGATATGGATAGAAATAGGGAGAGATAGAGGGGGCAGAGAGAGAGAGGGGGTAAGGAGATAGAAATAGGGGATAAAGATAGAGAGGAAGATAGCAATACATAGATGACATGGTATACTGGGGATTCCATTGCTACAGGTACCGATCCCTCCATGCTCTAGGATGTGGCTTGGTTTCTTCAATGGAGAATATAATTAAAACTTGTTGAAACTTTCACTCGAGCATATAATTAAAACTTGATGAAACTTTCACTCAAGATTTTTTAAACACAACATAATAGGTGTTAACTATATTATAGAAATTAAAAAGTACAATATTAATATTATAATATAACTTATACAATAGTTATAGTTAATTTATTTTATGTTTAATAAAAATAATATATAATATATTTATTATAATATATGTTAATTGTATTATATATATATATTTATTATAGAAATTAGAAATTGCAATATTAATATTATATTATCAAATAACATATATAATCATTATAGTTACTTCATTATATTTATTAAACAAAAAAATTACATATAATATATGTTTAATCTTTATTTATGCAATTTAATTATATAATATATATCTTATATCTATTATTATATATTATATATTACTATATAAAAATATAAAATAAATAAGTATAATATATTTTTTAATATATACTATTATTTAAAATTAATTTGTAATAAATTTAACAATTTAACTATTTTTAGAGATAGAGGTATTATACCATCCACTTAAGTTAAAATTGAATTTTGAAGCTAAATTTGCTATTTAAATTAAATATATTTAGGGCTCTTAATGAGCACCTAGTGCATCTGAAACATATCATCTACCATAGAGTTGCTTGCAGCCAAATTCCTTGAAAGAAAATGAGATGTGTACCTTTATTTTCATCCTCCCCAACATTTGAGGGAAAACCACCTTGATTGAACCCATAGTTTGTTGGAGCTCAGAGTTAGATTCTAAGATGGGTAGAATGACACATGTTATCCCATTATTTAGCTCCTTTTCTTTCATCAATATTGCTTGTATTCTCTCCTTCATTTCCAAAGTGGATGAAGAGATTTTTAACTTTGAAAAATGTATGATTTAAGGGCATCAAGTCCCTTTATAATATGGTGGGTTATCCACAAGCATCATACATGTGAATATATTTTAGCATTTTACTTTTGGAGACTCTTATCCTCACCTTATACTCATCATCACCGTTTCCCTAAAAGCACATGCGCATGTTTCCTCTAAAGTTATATCATTTGAATTTTCTAGTGGGCTTAGTGGAATTTGAGAATAAATATTTTTCTTGCCAAATATTGTCACTATCATATTCTTGGGTAAAAGTACAAAGCTATGTCACACTTTCAACCAATTTATCAACACAAGTGAATTTAAGTATTTCTAACTAAAAATATATTTTGGTCAAACATATGATCTTGTAAAATTCATTCTAGCTAAGTTAGATATATCCACAACTTTTCCAACTAAAATTGTTGGCTAAATGCATATGTAGCACTCCTTTGAGGTCAATTTACCAAAAAATATATATATATATTTGAAAAAATTGATATTTTAACAACTTTTACTCATGTAAATAACATTTTTTTAAATATAAAAATACCCTTTTGTAGATCCGTAAATATAGTTTTCAAATAATATATATATATATATATATATATATATATAATTTATATTTTTACTTTTATTTTAACTAAAAGTAGGTTATCAACACAAAATATTAGGCTGATTAAATTAAAACTTATTAAAAATAAATAAAAAAATATGATGCAGTAGATAAAAGAATCTATATTAAGAGGGTATAATTTTATTTCCATTTTAGATAAATAGACAATATGAAAGTTGAATGGAAACAACTATGTTTTAATAAGTGCACATTTTACTATTTATTTAAAAATATATATTTTACCAAAATTGGAAAAAAAATATATCCATGCACTTAAAATTTCAAGTTATAAATAAACACAAAAAAATTGATGGATAAAAAATAAAAATTACTATATAAAGGTTGATGTCCCATGAGACTTCACTTTTCAACATTTTTTCAACAACTAAATTATAGTATCAATTTATAAAAAAAATATTCAAAAAATTTTCATTTAAAAAAAAAAAATACAAGCATAAAATATACTAAAAAAGACATATTTTATTAGTTTACACCATTTCAAAATTCAAAACTTATGTGTATTTTTTTAGTGATTCAAGTTTAAAAGTTGGATCAGTGTTGGTCATTTCCTTTAAAAAGTGTGACAAAGCTTTGTGCTTTTACCCTCTTCATATGTTGAAGCAAATTTTACTAAAAAACTGAATTCTCAAACTTAAACTTACTAGTGAGATGTTAAAGCACCTAAACAAGTTATCACTCAAATTCTATCACCACAACCCTCTCATTAACACATTATGGTGAACTATGGAGCTTCTCATTAAACTATAAGTTACGAATTAGATGTATCAATCAACCCACTCATTGATCTCCCTTATTCTCAACTCACATATTCTCCTAAAAATTGTTTTCCATCCTAAAATTATCACACACCTAAAGTAAGCTTATATATATATTAATATTGTAAATTAGGGTGGAATTCAAAGACAATGGGGCAATTACATTGGTTAAAACTCACTAAAACTTTTTCCTAGCAAGTACATAAACCAAATAAGATGTAATATTGAACTTGCTAGAGTTACAAAGTGATAACAATGGTTATGCAATAATATTGTTACCACTAAATTATTTGCCTTTCTCGATAAGACTGTCGTGATAATCCAAAACATCCAAGTTCTTAAGACCTTTTGTCCCCAAAATTCACGATTTCATAATATCACTAACAACCTCTTTAAAACTAGTCCTCATGTACAACTTCTTTAACAAGTATGTGTTGTGCTTATTAGGGAATTTTCCTTCAAAGAATCCATATTTTTTATTGAGGTCCAAATTCAGTTTGTAATTTTCTTCATAAGTATTCATCTCTAGTATTGGTTTTGTCAGTAGTATTTGTAATTGATCCTCTAAAAAATCTAGACTAAGATGCACAATTGTGATCTTGTTGTAATGAAGATTTATCAAGAATTGAGGCGTCATGGACGACAAGGAAAACTCAACACCATAAAATTGACAGTAATGCCCCATTTTAAAGTTATACTAATGAGACCAAGCACTTTGTAGAAATTGCTTATACATTATGAATCCTTCTCATTTCCCCATTATTCATTTAAGTTGCAATTCCAAAAGAAAATTCATCCAACACTACCTTGTTCGTGTAAAGATAACATGCCAAACACTTGAATAAAATAATTTAAAATTGGACACAAATGATAATTGTCTTCCCTTTAATAATGTATCAAATCTAACCCCTACTAAAATGCAAGGTGTCATATTTTATAATAAATTGGTGTAAGAAGCTCAAAGAAAGAGAATAACTGAAGGAAGCCAACAAATTCATCTTTCTCATTTTGGATAGAAGCCATTTATAGTCATCCCCCATCAACAAAGATAACTTGATCAGTAATACATGAAACAACTAGTAGGCAAAGAAAATCTACAAGAGGAAACTTCTTGAGGCCCAACCATACGATTCAAGGAAGTGTAATTAAGGATGTTTTCCACAAATTCTTCATCTTTTAATAGCTACACAAAAATTAAAAAATTCAAGAAGTGGAAGAAAAAATCTATTAGGATTGGACAATAATATGACCACTTTCAAGATATAACAAAAGATCTTGCAATGAAATTGCACTTCATTGCAAATACAAGGAATGTGATATTCCATCTAATGAATATTCAAATTTGTAAATATAATTTCTTTTTTCACTGAAAGTCAAAATATTTACAAGGATGATGTTGGATTTGCATTAAAGCATTGTTATTTACATGGAAAATACTTTGACCACTTCAAATTTTCAATAATTTTTCCTTAGCTTAAAAATGTAGTACCTTATCTTCCATTTAACATAAGCTAAACATTCACTCTCTAGATCTTATTTGAAAGCAAGTTCAGCCTAGAAGAATAAATTCCACAACCACTAGTATTTACATTGATAACCTAAAATATAATATTTAAAATGTTTTAGTTGGTATGTAAGTATTCTACTCTAGAGATAAAATTAATCAAATATGGGTTACAAACTAAGATATTGTAAGGTCCGTCCTTTCATACAATAGTTATAACTCTGTGTAGGTTGTTGCTAGATTCTATAATCAATAGTTAGCCAAGTTAAATTGATAAACTACACATGATTGATCTAGGATAGACCTTGCAATGCATGTCGTATCAATACTTCATTAAGGTGTTATAGGAGGGTAATGCTTTAAGGTGTTGAAATGAGGTTTTACTATCATAAGCTTGTACCTTATGACCTTATCATACATGGTGATAGTAAAGATTTGTAGGTTTTATCATAAGCCTTGTATTCTTTTTTCATAGCTTGGATGCTTATGATATCATTATATTATATGAGATAGTGTTAAAAGTGATGCGTGTGTTGTAGGTAAATGTTAATTAAAAATAATTATGTTTGTTTATGGTTGTCTTTTCCTTGCTATTCATTTTTGATGAAAATGCATCATGAGGTCTCACACCGTCATGATGAGTAACACAATATAAAAATTGGGCATGTTGTCATAGTAAACATTTCTCAAAATTAATAAGTTTGTCCTTGTAGTTACTCTCTATGCCCCCTCGTGCTAATTTCTCTAGAAATATAAATTCATGTGTAAATTAAGTTACTAGTCATTGTTATTTTACTCCATGTAGGAATATGTATTTTGAAAATGACATACATAGTTACAATATTTTTTTTAAGAAAAAAAGGACAATAAAATTATAGTAGGAATTGTATGTAATTTGTTACCCCTTCCAAGGAAGGAGAGGGCAATGGGCAAGGGAGAATATTAAATTAAATACTTGTATTATTTGAACATGATTAGTAAGTTAAATAAATGTGTTGAATTTAATAAACAAGGTTACAATTTTAAGTAATAAAATTTGTTAATGACTACCATTGAGTGGCAAATGGTTGTGTAATCAAACCAACATGATGAAGTTATTAGTGTGCCAATAGTATGGGCCAAAGATTGCCAAGGTATGTAACTCAATTATTTTCAAGATTAATAATTTAGTTTCAAATACTCATTTGTGTTATTCATATCATGAAGCATTAACAATGTAGAAGGTATAGGCCAAAGATTGCTGAGGTATACAACTTGATTATTTTCAAGATTAATAATGTAGTTTCAAATACTCATTTTGTGTTATTCATATCATGAAGCATTAACAATGTAGAAGGTATAAATCAAAGATTGATGAGGTATGTAACTTGATTATTTTCAAGATTAATAATGTAGTTTCAAATACTCATTTTGTTGTTCATATCATGAAAACATTAATAATGTTGGAGTGTACAGATATATATATATATATATATATATATAAATGGTCAATGGGAGGACAAAATGATCACCCAGACCCCAAATATCCCCACTTGACAATTGTGAAGTATTGTGTTTTGACATACAAACATGAGTATTGGTACCCTGAATGTGGTGTAGAAAAGTAACCCGTAGGCTACTTGGTGAGCCGTTTGAAAAAAGGTGGTTTGGTGGGGGTATGCTGGTTGATTGGTTTTGGGGGGAGAGCAATTTTAAAAAAGGTGGTTTGGGGCTTTGTTTTGGTGAGGATGCTGGTTGGTTGGTTTGTGGGGGGGAGCAATTTAAAAAAAGGTAGTTTGGGGCTTTGTTTTGTGGGGGGGTGCTGGTTGGCTGGTTGGTTTGGGGAGGGGGAGCAGAGGAGAAGAACGAGGGATCCCAACAGGTTTAATCTTTTTAGCATGCTCAGACTTTTGCTGAGAGGTAAGCCTTCTTCCATATTTTTACTTGAATGTCCGTAGGAAATTTGTTGTGATCTTATTAGAACTATGGTGAAACAGACCTAGTTTCTGAAAAGTGCTCAGATTAAAGGTCAATCTTATGTACCAGTGTCTCTTCCTCTAGAGTGTGAGTTTCATAAGGTTATACAACCATAAACATGGGTAGCAACTTTTGGGTAGGTGTTATGTTTCCTATGTTTTACCTGAACTGCTTGGGATTTTTGGGTGATCCGTTGGGAGCGGTGGTTGACTAGAGGTTCTGGTTGGGTGGTGAGATTTTTCTGTCACCATTGACTTGCTAAGCAGGTGCTGGTTCAATTGATTGTAACTCTTTTCCCTGCGAGATGTTGCTGATAGAATGGTAGCTGGAAACACCTGTGTGCAGCAGAATAAATTATGTCAGAATTTTTGTGTAAGTTATTTCAGAATTTTAGTGTATGAACCATATCATGACAGAGGAAAAGATGCATAAAAGATAGAATTTTCGTGTTTAAACCATTTCATGACAAAGGAAAAGATGCATAAAAGATAAATACTGGGATTAATGTGAATACTGAAACTATCATTGTATTTTGTTTTGTTGAAAATTTAAACCAATATAAATACAGGCACATGTATGGAAAACTAAAGCAACACCATAAAGTTTTGGAAGTCTTTACTTTGGTACTTAGTTTTAGGTATGTGTCGAGTATATGCAGCTGATTTACCCTTCCTGTTATATTGGATTCTATTTAAATCTCATTCTTGAAATCTACCAAGTCTGTGTGTGTATAATCTGGCATTAGTCATTGTGCGAATAAGTGAGAGCTAATGAAACCCTTATGTCGAGAAAAAAAATAGAGAAGTGATAAAACTTTAGGATCTCGATTCAGGTAAAATAAAAATAAATAAAGGAGCATAATGTAGAGTGCTATAAACAGTGAATGAATATGGGTCCAAGGTTTTCTGAAGTTCTCATATGGCATAATAAAAAATAATAATTTAACAATATCTGTAATGCACAAACAGGTTAACCCAACCGTGTTTTTCTTTCTTTTGGCGTGCTGAAATGGGCACAGTTCAGCCCTAAGCGGCTGAGGACTTCTGGCCATCGAGCCACTTTGAGGGGCAGCAAACCCCTGTCAGACACGGTGGCCCCTATGGGCGACGCCACAGGGCTGCCAGGAAATTCTAAACCGAAGAAAAGAAAATGGGGAGAAAACAAAATACAGAACAAAATCCTTTATGGCTTCCTTCCTGAACCCATTGTCCTGCAAGATGGGTTTCATTTCGCTCGCAACAAGTAACCCTGTAACAGAGAAGTATATAGAATAAATAAATTATTATTGAATGAAGCAGCAGGGCGAAGGATTCATATGGTTACACCCTACATCCTTAGTTACCCTCTCTCTACCAGTTGCATCCTGCACTCAGCCTCGTTCTCTTGCCGCCGCCCTTATTCTCTGCTGCCATGGTGAATAGCTGGGTCGACGTAGGGTTTTGTCTCATGGGTATGTACGAGGAAAATTAGGTTTAGCTCTTTTTTTTAAATAATGTGTTAAACGGTGTGCAATTGTGCAGTTGGCGTATTCCTCACTTGAGAGCCGTCGCGCGATCTAAAAAGCCAATTCCCTCACAGGGAGGCAGCGTTTCCACGTAGGGAGGCAGCATTTCCAAGGCAGGGAGCGCTCTAAGGCTTTTCAGGTATTTTCCTGTTCGTGGGGACTGGGGACTGTGCGGGTCGCGAAAAGTGCAAATAGAAAAGTCAAAGCAGGGCCTGGGACCCCACAAGCCAGCGAACAAAGGTCAAAGAAAGTCACGGGAAGGTGGGGGCTGCTTTTCCTACAGGTCTCCTTGTCGCCCTTCCTTGTTTTCAACTATTTTCTTCTATTTTATAGTTTATTCTGTCTCATTTTCTCCGTAAGAAGACAAAACCAAAACAAACCTGCATAAAACAACACAAAATCACAACATTTTAACACATGAGAGTTAAACAAGGGGTTATGGGTGAAAACCTAGTCCTAGCATGTCAGAGGGTCCCTGGAGAAGGGACAAAAATCTTGAACAAAAATACATTTTCAATATAGTTGGGAGCTCTAGACCGTCTACTAGGCAAGGCAAATATACCCAGTTGCAGTTGAGTGATCTCTTAACCCTTCTAAATCAAGAAGGTTTAATATCTCTAGGAGGCAGGAACACTCCACAATGGTCAAACGGGTGGTCCACCTTCTACCCTAATATTCAAGATGAGGGTTTAGCAAGTGGTTGGGGCTCTTTGCTTACAAGATTGCCTTTATCAAGCATATTGAATCATGTAAACACAGAAGAAAGGCTGATCTTTGTAAATGCAAAGCAGTATAATGGGATTTTAAGACGAAGACAAGTTCAGAAACGGAAACTAAAACAAAATCAAAAGAAATTCGCTCGGATTCTACCAAAGGTTCATAACAGTAAGGCAGGAATATTTAAAGAGGCATCTCAGAAAGGAGAGAAAACTAATCAAATTGAGTACAAAGGAAAGGGAAAGGTAACAGGGGACATAGGGAACCTCAGGTCAAATGCAAGCAAGATGGAGGGAGTTAGGGGCAAAACAAAAGATATCACTGCAGGCAATGTCATTGAAAAAGTACCCACAAAACTTTATAGCCCTACGTCTTCACCACTACTATGGTCATCGGAGTTATATGTAGAGGAGCTCAGGAGAATGAAAAATAGACTTGATGTTCTAGAAACAAAGGAGAGGTTTGAGGACAGCAGGTTTAAAATAGTTACAGAGACCAATTGCAGGCTGGAAAGGGATAATAAAATACTGCAGCAGCAAATTTTGAATCTACAAGTTAACATGGAGAAGGGACAACAAGAATTGATCATTCTAAAGCAAGAATTACATCAACTAAAAACAACTAAAAACAATAAGCCAGAAGTGGAGGAAGTTGAAAACAAAATGGAATTAAAGATGATCCAATCTATATTAGTAGACTTGGAAAAAAAAAAGAACCAGCTAAGAGACCAAATAGAAGAGGCCAAATCATGGTCACATGTGGTAAGTGGGTCACCAAGTGAGCAGAAAGTAATCATTGAAAATCAAGTTAAGAGACAAATAAGGGAAGAAAAAGATAAACAAAGCAAGGCTACAAACATTATTATTAAAGGTTTGAAAGATTTTGGTGAAAGGGAGAGAACCGACATCCTAGCAAGGGACTTCCTTAAAGACGAGCTGAAATGGACAGGTTATATTCAACAAGCAAATAGAATTGGAAAAAAAATAGATGGTGGAAGAGATAGGCATGTAAGAGTCACCTTGAGAAGCTTAGAGGATAAGAATAGGATTATAAAAAACAGAGGGTTACTTAGAGGCACACATATTTACCTAGACGAAGATTTGACTTTTGAGCAGCAAGAAGAACAAAGGAAAGAATGTGAGAAAGTGAAAACAACAAGAAATGAAGGAAAGTGGGCATGGCTAAAAAATGGGAAAGCCCAAATTGGTGATCGTTTTTCAAACAAGAAATAGGGATTGGGGGCCTCCCAGGAATACTTACGTGTTGTAAGTTGGAATTGTAGAGGGTATCCATGGAGAAGAGGACCTGGATTGGGGCCCATAGCAAAGGGTAAATATATCATTATTCTTACCGAAACACATGAACATGAAGGCTGCAAAGTTCCAAATTTTGACGGGTATAAGAAAGTTTCAGTTTGGAACAAAGGGAGTGAAACAGGCAAAGGTCATGGGGGAGTTACAGTGCTAATAGGTGAGAAGTGGAAGGGAATTGTTGAACTTGAAAAAGAGGACATAAATAAACAATACATATGGCTGCAAATAACAGAAAATGGGGTGACTTTCAGATTGGTTGCTTGTTACTTTGCTCCAAAAAATTCTAAGTTCTACAAGAAGAGAAATTTAGACAACGAAGACCCGTATGCCTCACTAAAAAGAGATATATCTATTTTTAGCACACTTGGAGATGTTGTCTTAATGGGCGACTTTAATGCTAGAACAACAAATAATCAATCTCTTCAGTTGAGTAGGGAAGAAAAAGGGAGAACAATCCTTTATGGTTGGAGGAAGGTGGAGATCAAAAGTGGGAAAGAACATCTCAAGATGGTAATGGCGATGTCACTCCGTTTGGGGCAGAATTACTTGGGCTTTGTAGTCTGTTTGGCATGGTTATTTGCAATGGGATGAGAGGTTGGCCAAATTCGGGGGGTATCACTTGTAAAATTTATAATGGTCAAAGCGTGGTGGACTACGTGATTTGCTCTCAAGGTTTTGTCTCTAGGATGCTAGTGTTTGACATCGAGGACTGCCCTATTGGGATGAAATTTGACCACTTACCTCTTCTGGTTAAGCTCGACATGTCTTCAATCAGCCAGCACATCAAACAGGATTAGCACATGCACAAAAAAACCCTTCCAAAGGGTAAAATCCTCTTGAATAAGGAAAATAGAGAAATATTTAACGCTGTTCTTAAACAACATTTCCATGATTTAAAGAATAACAAAGAGGTCAAAACAACAAAAGAGGGGGATGTCCACATTCATAGCAATTCGTTGATCCCAATAATTCACAAGGCCTTAAATGAATGCAAAAGGTCTCACCCCAAGGTGAAGGCTGCAAACACTTTCCCGACAAATCCATGGTACGACGAAGAATGTAAGGCAGCCAAGAGATCACTAAAAAAGAGAGGAATGGATAAAGAATATAAGAAAAAATATGAAAAATTGGTGCAGTCTAAAAAATCTGATTATGTAAATGAAAGAAGGAAGGAGCTAATCTCACTTGGAAAACATAACCCTAAAGGTTTCTGGAGAGAATTGCAGCAAAATAAAATGAAGATTGAAAACAGTATTACAGATGTCCAATGGCTAGATTATGCTAGGCTTCTTTATGAGTGGGTTCACGAGAAAGACCAGCCACCTATTATTAACACATCTATGGAACTATTCACTGTGGATGATATTAAACAAGGAATAAAGAATTTGGCAAGTGGTAAAGCACAAGACATAGATGGGTTACAGGTTGAATTTTTAAAGTGGGGGGTTAACAGTCTTGCCCCTCACATAAAACAAATTTTCAATAATGTTAATCAAGAGGGTTTTCCTATGGAGTGGACTACCAGTGTGGTCATTCCTCTATTTAAAAGTGGTGATATCAATAACCCATCTAACTACTGCACGATTATGGTCAACCCTATCTTTGGCAAGCTCTTTGGGAGCATGATTGAACGAAGGATCAACAGTTGGGCAGAAAATGAGGGCAAAAGAGCAAAGGGGCAGGCAGGCTTTAGGTCAAGACACTCTACCATTGATCACTGCATCACCCTTAGACATTTGATTGAAAAAATTTGGAACACTCAAGGTGAGGAAGCTTACTGCTGTTTTGTTGACTTCAAGAAAGCTTTTGACATGGTACCTAGAGACAAACTATGGAATAGAATGGAAGAATTAGGCATCCCAAACGTGTATAGAGCTACTGTTCATAGATTGTATGAGAAGGTTAGAGCTAAAATCAGAACAAGTGAAGGTATGTCAGAATGTTTTGGTAGTGACATTAGAGTTAAACAGGGTTGCCCTCTATCTCCCATGCTTTTTGGGCTATACATTGATAAGTTGGAAGCTTGGTTAAGCAAGACAGAAGGGGACGGTATTCAATTGCAAGTTATTTGGTGAAGCTACTTTTATATGCTGATGATCTTATCCTAATTTCAAAAACAGCTCATGGGTTAAGAGAACATTTGAAAGCTCTTGAACTCTTTTGTCACAAGGTTGGGATGCAAGTGAATATCACCAAGACCAAAATCATGATTTTCTCATTGCTTAGAAAATATAAGCATAATACCTTTCTTTTTGAAGGCAGCCCGCTCGAAATTGTGAAAGAATACAAGTATCTTGGGATTGACTTTCATTATAAGCTCAGTTGGGAGACATGTCGTACGAAAAGGATACAGAGAGGTTGGAAAGCCTCTTACCTTATACAAAATAGGTGTAGAAAAGCCGAGCTTTGGGATTGGAAAACCAAGAAAACACTTTTTGGTTTGCTTATTACGCCTATTGTACTTTATGGGTGTGAAGTGTGGGGGAGCAGTATGTCAAAGTGTAGTTGGAGACAACTAGAAAGAATCCAGAAGCATTTAATAACAAGCAGTCTCAAAGTTAAAACCACAGTCCCATATGAAATTCTTGTAGCTGAAACGGGGACTTTTCCATTGGAAGCGTCAACGCTAATCCGGTTGATAAGCTATTTAAAGAAGGTTGAAAACATGGATAATCATCGGTGGCCTAAAACGTTTATGAAGGAGACGCTAGATTGTAGGAAGAAAACTTGGATGAAACAGAACCACAAGTGGATGAACAAGTAGAACATCAATCTGCATGACTGTCCTAGCACCAATAGTGAAATAAAAAGCTATGTGACTGAAAAATTCAAAACTGCCATGTGGACAAATCAGATTGGGCGAAAAAAAGCATATTACATCAAAGAATTTAATCCGACAAAAGATCATGGTGTCAAAACCTATTTAGGTGCAGCTATTAAAGGGAAAGCGAGGATGTTAGTGGCACAATTGAGGACGGGATCGCATCACCTTAGGTGTGAAACCGGTAGGTGCAACATGGGGGCTGTGGAAACAGAATGACACTTCGTCATGGAGTGCACTGCTTACGTGGATATCCGCACTCAACATGGGAATTGTTTGAAAGTCGACAATATGCACCAGCTATTTGAGGAAGATAAGATTAATCAAATGGCTAGCCTTCTAGTTAAAATTAATGGCAGGAGATCCGACTTGGAAAAGAACATGAAGACAAATTAGGCCTGTTTTGTCTCGGTCCCATAGACTGTTTAGTCTCGTGGACTTCATTAAAATCTTTCATTCATTCATTCTATTACTAAATTTCCATAACGTGTTTTGGGTAAGCTTTTTGAGAGTATAATTTCTTTGAACTATAAGAACTAAAATAAAATATTACTTAGCTTACAGTTAGGTGTCATTGTATTTTTCTTGTTTTTGCCAGCAAATGGGCCTATTTAATATATTTCAATAATTTGGTAACTACATTATCAAAATTGATAGCTTAATCATTAAAGCTCTAGATTACATTCAATTTTGGATAAAAACAAAATATTTTAAAGAAAATTATATATACATAATCTTCACAAAATGGAATTATCATGTATATTTAATGTTTAACATTTGATAATTAATAAGCATATTTATTGACTAGTCAATGTATATCATGTGAAAATAAATAACTATACTTTCGCTATAATATCAAGAATGCTAAAATTGTATATATTCAAGCTTCAAAGTTTTTGAAATAAAAAGCAGCAAAACAAGGGTGCTGACCCATAAGTACAAGGCACAAAGGCCATCCATCAACAACACACTAACAGCACAGTGACAGTAGAGAGAAAGCCATCACCCACAACACATTGTCAAAAAAAAAAAAGTAACAGAAAAAGTAGGATAACAAAGTTCATCAAGTAAGCCAGAAACCAACCAACTAAGTCCAAAAGACCACCAGGGGTCCACCAAGTTTAAGCAGAAAAACAAACAACAAGACATAGAAATAAACAAGAACAAACAAGTCCAGCGGCCTAATTCTTTTCCTTCTTGCCAGGCATATCATGAGTAGCCGTTGCCCAATCTGCCGTGAGGAACTTGAGCAGCTCCGTGAAACCAGCATCATCTTCAGCACCATCCACAGACTTTTCCTTCTGCAGCAAGCAAAGACTGGTGGCCGACTTGTGCATGATCCTCAAGGAAAATTGGGACACCTCCTGGACCTTCTTTTCCAACCTCTCCAATCTCCCCTTTAGCTTCAAAGTTAACTTTAAGATGGTCACTATTTTTCTCTAGAGTGCTAACAACAAATTTATGGTCATGTAAAATTCCAATGAGAAGATGTGGCATCCTCATATATTTTCCATGATAAATATATTTTATTTTAAGGATGTAATTAATTTTATTATTTTAAGTTTCTAACTAAGTTGATAGTCTAATTATTTATATTTAACATGAGTAATATATAATGACGGTTAGCAATAATAAATCGTTTTCATTATGCTTCATTCCCATATCTTCTTTTCTTTTGTGTCTAAATTTTGATAGGTCGGGTGTAAGTGGATTAATGAATCTAAGGTTATTAACTCTCCTAAAGGAACTTAAGGTAGTTTCATAATTGTAAAGATATGAATTGAATGAAGAATAATATCAATAAGGTGGAACCTATCTTCTAATGTCTTTAGTTACACAAATTATTAAATCAAACTCTGAACCCCTTCAAGTACGTCCTAGAGGGAATAAGTAAATAAATAAAAAGATAGAAGAAGTTCGAGGGTTGTTACGAGTGTTTTAGATTAGGGTTGGGTAAATAAACCTAATAGTTTTTAAATGTTGTTATATTCCTAGGAGTAATAGTTGCATCTAGTAGACCAAATTTGATGAATGCTTAATGGTTAGTTGAAAACTTAGTTTCCCTAATGTCTCCTAGGTGAATCAAAATGTACGTTCTTCTAATGTAAACATAATTTGACCATGTATTGGTGGAAATACACTATTAATGTTAATGATCCATATCTAATATGCAAAGTTTTATGAGTACAATTGTTATCATTTGGGGATAATAATGATGTTGGTAATAAATGTGGTAATAAATATTAGGGAGTCAGGTTTCGATCAAGAGAAGTAATAAACAAATTAAATAAGTTAATATAGGATTTAATATTAATATTATCATTCAATAAAATATTGCAATTATGTGACTAAATAATGTCAGCAATATTTGATTTACAATGATATTATTGAGGTTAAATTTTATTATTTCAGCTAAAAGGAAGTAATGTTAATATGATTTTTAATATTAATACATAGTATTCGAAGGATGATTAAGTCAAACATATTTTAAATTTGACTAGGTGAGTTGGATAGCAAGAGCTTATAGATTGATAAATATTGAGATATTCCTCATCCAATACAGTGTTACCAACCATTGTATAGACTTTTGAAGTTGCATTATGCAAAATTGGTATGTTGGATATACGTTAAATTGTAAACTTATGTTGGAACAAAAAAATTGTCCACAAATTGTATGGTTTTGTCTATGTTTTTTTTGGACATGACAGATATCATCACCATTCAAAACTAATAGATGATGTACAATGAATAAGAAATTTTTACACGCAATCAAGGACCAGATAGAAAGCTTCAAGTTTCTAGTATCATCTGCACTATGTAGTGCAACATACCCTATGCATCATGCAAAATATATCTTAACAAACACTCATGCAAGATATTTTGACATAAATAGATAAGATTCCATGGTAAACATATTTAATCGAAGCACTGAAATGTGTACTTTGTGTCATTACGCGAGGGAGAGGGAGAGGGAGAGGGAGAGGGAGAGGGGTGTGGACACACATTTTTTTACAAGTCGAGTCTTAATATACCACGATGCCACTGCATTCCTTTCATTTCTACATTGTTTTAAGCTCATTGAAATTAAATCTGAAACCAAGCGATCTTATATACCAATACCCGAAGGTAGAAAAAGCAAAAAGCAAAAAAGCAATTTGCAGAGCTTAACGGTAGAAAAAGCAAAACATATCGGCAAATTTTTAACTGCGAAATTTCCCTGGCGTGAGCAAAACGGAGAAGATCAGTCACTGTTTGAAATTATTACAAAAGCGGCCAATGAAAAACAAGCAAAATTCAATGCTGCAGATGTTTTTCATCGTCTTGCATCCACTCTCGCGCAGCCTGCACCGTGGATGGCCAAAATCAGTCCGCCTCTGCTCAGATAGGGAACGCCTAAAAATAGAAAGCTGAACATCTCAATTGTTAAAAATCAAGGATGACCGTTGGGCCCAAACGTATGCATCTCCAGATTTAGAAGAAAATAAAACATAATTTAACCGTCTGCGAGTGAAAGCGTGAATATATGTCACGTTTGGCGTTTTCAAGACTCATCAGTAAGTGACTCGTGAGCTCAGCGAGTTATTTGTTGTTAAAACTAAAATTACTGGGCTGTGAAACATCTTTCTCTGCAGAATATCGATTTGATTTCTTAGTTGTTAAAACTAAAATTGCTGGGCTGTGAAACATCTTTCTCTGCAGAATATCGATTTGATTTCTTAGTTGTTAAAACTAAAATTGCTGGGCTGTGAAACATCTTTCTCTGGCAAAATATCGACTCTGTGGGTGTTTGTTTTTCTTCTTTTTTCGTTGTTGGGCTGTTTTGTTTTGCAGGATAGAGTGGCTATGGAATCCCCCAAGAAGGCCTTTAGAAGGACTGAGGAAAGGCAGAGACATCCCATGCAAGAAAATTCTAATATGGGAAATCACCTAGTCAGGCATAATGGCGTAAGCATATATGTTTATTATGAGCAATATCAATCATTTTTATGTGCAAAAAAGGACTAATGGTTGTGGTGATTGCAGAGCGATAGGTTTATTCCGGATAGAGCTTCCATCGATTTGGATGTAGCTCGGGTGTGCCTGAATGATGAGGAAAAGGAAAAGAGTAATTGTCTTGATAGTCCTTGTGCCTATAGAGAAGCTTACAGGAAACATCTCTCTGCAATAATGTTTCCCAAATCGAGGATTCTTGCCTTTCAAAGCAAGCCCCCTCGGGCTCAAAAAGCCATGCACAATAGTACTCTTTACTCGTCTTCTCCTCCTCCTTTTCAGCCCAAGTCGTCCAGAACACATCGATACATTCCGCAGGTGAGAGATTGGACCTTACCATATTAAAGAAATTTACAGTCATGTTTATATTTACTTTCCTTATAAAGAAACATATGTTTCAGGGTGCTGCTTTAGTAATGCTTGATTTTCCTGTTGAAGTTAGACTGTAGTGGTGATTTGTACAGTAAGGTGAGATTTATTAATTGCAGAGTCCTGCCCAGTTTTTACTGAAATTTTTGCTTTCTCTGAGGTTGATTTCCGCACTCTTGAGGTTTCTATGGTAAAATGATAAATCCAATCCAAGCCATTCTCTCAGTGGGTTCAAATCTTATTATCCAATTGGACTGTGTATGCAAGGAAGTCAAGTCTCAATAGCATGGACTAGAAAGAAGAGTGGTTTAATTTTTATCCTCTCTTGGTTCTGATAAGATTTATGTTGTTTTTATATTCACAGCGCCCGGAGAGGACTCTGAGTGCTCCAGAGATTGTGGATGATTATTACTTGAATCTTATGGACTGGGGCGATAAAAACATATTAGCCATAGCGCTTGGGGACACTGTGTACCTGTGGGATGCCTCCACAGGCCATATTTCAAAGCTGATGAGCCTGACTGAGGAGGAGGGCCCTGTAACCAGTGTTAACTGGGCCTGTGATGGAAGGCACATTGCAGTGGGGCAGAATAACTGCAATGTGCAGATATGCGATACAGAGAGCAATCGGCAGGTGAGGACATTGACAGGGCACAGTGGAAGAGTGGGATCCCTAGCATGGAACCAGGACCAGTATTCAATTCTCACGTCAGGCAGCCTGGATGCCAAGATTTTGAACCACGATGTCCGGATCCAGGAGCACATTGTGGATACATACAGAGGGCATGAACAGGAGGTCTGTGGGTTGAAGTGGTCTGAGTTTGGGCAGCAACTTGCCAGTGGAGGAAATGACAATCTGCTGCATATTTGGGACAAGAGGAGGAGCATGGCCACTCACCGTTTGGATGCCCACCACGCTGCAGTAAAGGCACTAGCCTGGTGCCCATTCCAGAGCAATCTGTTGGCATCCGGCGGAGGAAGTGCAGATAGGTGTATTAAAATGTGGAATATCAACACAGGTTCCTGCCTTAAATCTGTTGATACTGGCTCTCAGGTGTGTGCCCTCTTGTGGAGTAAGCACCAGAGAGAGGTGCTAAGTTCTCATGGCTATAGCCAGAATCAGCTGTCATTGTGGAAGTATCCTTCTATGGTCAAACTGGCTGACCTTACTGCCCATACTTCCAGAGTACTATATCTAGCACAGGTAACTACAGTTACACATTTACTTACCCTGTTTTTAATGAAGCTGAGATTTCCAGTCCATTAGACAAAGCAAGAAAACCTCTGAAGAATACTGTTGCATATTTCGGATCAGCTTTCTTAATACCTTCGTTTGTTAATTTATTAGATCAAATGTTTTCATGGTCGACCATATTGAAAAGCTTTTGGGTAAAACCTGTGTACATTAATTTTCATCATTCTGTACACAGTTTTGTCCATGAGTTTTCCCACTTTACCGTTTTATGTTTGTTTAGTTATTGGATCAGCTCCTAACAGTAACAAGCTCTATGATTCTCAGAGTCCAGATGGGTACACAGTGGCTTCTGCAGCAGGAGATGAGACGCTCAGATTCTGGCAAGTATTCGGAGCTCCAGAAACTCGAAAGAGTACTAGAACCAGTACAGATATTGCAGGGGGAGCTTTTGAAAAGTATCTTACTCACATTCGTTGAAGAAAATGGAAGAACACTTCCTCCAGCATCTCAGGTGTGCACCCAATTTGTATATCTTGTTATTTTTCTGTCCATATTTTTTTTTCTTCTAACAATCTTTAGTGTAGTGGCTCTTAAGGCATTGACTATCAATATCCATTGATGTCTGCTGCAATAGTGCATTTCCCGGTGTTTATAAACGCCACCAGTTTGTTGGCAATTGTTAGCTCAACGATACTCTGCAGCTGGTGATCAGGCTGTGTCTGTGTATAGTTAGAGATAAAAATGTTTGTAATAATTTTCACAGGTTAATTTCAACCTACAGGCTGTCTCTTGTGTATAGTTCATTTGTTTCTTTCTGAAAGCAGGACTCTCCTGTTGGGTTCCCCTGGGTCTGGAAAGACAACATTGTTGCTAGCTTTGGCTGAGAAATTAGACTCCAGGTTAAAGGTTAGAGCTTGATGGTATCTTTGTATTGAATTTGATGTTGTTTCAAAATCATAGTTGGAGTTGTTTACTTAACCAGTCTTGAATGAGCAGGTGAAGGGAGAGGTCACTTACAATGGTCATAGGCTGGATGAGTTTGTTCCTCAGAAAACATCTGCTTACATAAGTCAGAATGACTTACATGTAGGAGAGATGACAGTTAGAGAAACAATAGATTTCTCTGCTAGGTGCCAAGGTGTTGGGCATAGATATGGTAATCGCTATAAACCTTAATTTCTTTCCTCATGATAATTTATATCTTCACCTATAAGTTGTATTACAAACATGAAGTATATGACTTGTATACTGAATTACTTGTTTGCTGCCTTGTCTCAATGCAGAGCTGCTTTCAGAGCTTGCTAGAAGGGAGAAACAAGATGGAATCTTCCCAGAGGCTGAAGTTGATCTTTTCATGAAAGTAAGCTTAAATGCATAGCTTTTGCGAAATGCAATGAATACTTTTACTTCAGGGAAAAGCTTGACATGTTGTTAATTGTTACCCAAAATAAATAGGAAATTTAATGAAATATAAACCAGGAAAATACTATAGTAATATAAAGTTATAAATGTTTAATATTAGTAATTTAATATATACTATAGTGATATAAAATTGTAAATGTTAAATATTAATATATACTACAGTAATATAAAATTGTAAATGTTAAACATTAATAAAGTTACATATAGTACTAATTTACTACTAGTCTACTAATTAGTAATTTGCAATTATAGTTTTAGTTCAAGATGCATTCTGTCAGATGGCCAGTGCCCTTTCAGGTATTCCAGATTGTCCCTCACTTCCCCAGCAACTTCCTCTAGTTGTGCCTATTCAGCTCTTCCATTTTCCGATTAAAAAAAAGAATAAATTTGTGTGAGTCCAGGCAAAGAAAATATTTTGGATCAGGCAGCATGAGAGAGATATTATGCATTTAAACTGGATGACATTGGCACAGTTTTAGTTTTTACAAAGCATGGCGACAGGAGCACTACTGCAGGGCAGCATGGGATGAGAAGATGGATGGTGAACCATGAAACAAACAGAAAACAGGAAAAAAAAACTACAAAATTTGCAGTTGCTGTTTCTAAACGGTCAAGTGCCTTTAGCAGTCTTCAGTGTCAATGAATGTAATGGACAATTTTAAGCAAATTTTTAAATTAAAATTAAATTCATGAAATTTTGAATTTCTTTTATAAGAATCGGTAAACACTGTGACAGTCATTAAATGGCAATGAAGATAAAATTTATGAATAAGTATATTTATCAAAAGATCTGAATATGACATTATTACTGTACAATAGTCTGAAGGATTTTGAGTTTAGATGGTACACATGATGAAGGCTGCCAATAATAGAGAAGAAATAAGACAAGGTGTAAGTGTGACAAAATGAAAAGTGAACTTATGGCTGATGTATACAAAGTACCCAAGCTGCTGATATTTGCTATTTTCCTCACCATGAGAAAGAAAACGTCAATGAGTGATTGTGTGTGCCCCATCAAAGGGTACTTTTTGACATTAATGAAACATTACCTCTTCAGGTGCACCTAAGAGGCTTCATCTCAAGTGCTGAAGATGGCATCAAGTCTTTTTCATTTAGGTCAATATTCTGATTAGCTACTCTGGAGTCTCTACTCCACGAGAGTAGGCAAATTGGTGATAAAATTTGTGGTCCCACAGAATATGACCATTTAACTTTACTTCCTGTTTCTTCCATTTAACGTAGTATTCTTTCTTAATCATATGTAATAGGTTAATCCTTTCTTATGAGTTTGAAGATGCAAATGACGATGTTAGGGGCCACTCTGCATCTATCATCTTGGGCCACTACAGCTCATGCAAATAGTTTAACATGCAACGTATTCTATGACTGCTGAATTTCAATAAATGATGATATGTCTGTCCAGAAGACATTTTATTTCATCTGCTCTGAAAGATGAAATGAAGGGACTATACTAAGTTACTAACTAAGCCCATTTTCCAGTATGTTCAGTTCAAGGGGTGGAGTATCCGCAAGTTAATAAATATGAGAAAGAAAGCAACTCATAATAAAAAGAAGCTAGTTCTTGCAATCTTCCCTTTTTGGAAATTTTGATATCAATGTCAAATAGCAAAAAACAAGCAAGCTTTACTGACAGATGAATCACACCAGCAGATAAATTACATATAAACTGGGCAGTGACCAGAATCATACCTTCTTCCAGATTGAATGACTAACATCAGGTCGTGGCTTATTACGGTCTATCTCATGATTCTTCTTCGGACAATTACCTGCAGACTGGATGGGAACAGAGACCTTTTGGTTAATTTCAGCATTCTGTTTATTTGTCTTGAAAAGTGCAGCGTTCTTCTCACAATCTGGACTCCCCCTGTGTATTGCCCCTGACAGCTCTAGGGGGCAACTTTACTAAACCTAAACCATCACCAGCATCACTAAGCCGATCACTTACTAACTGAGAATCACTGATACTATCTTTCACTGGACATGTAAAAGAATTAATTTGCAACTCTACTTGATTTAAATCATTTTTTCTGAAAGATGATTGATCCTGAATTCCACTTGAATTGGCAGAAAGACCTTCAAGACTTAAAGTGTGCTCGGAGTGACCATCTTCACTCAGAGCAATATTTGGAACTTGGGATTTGATGTCTCTACCTGCATCTGGAGAAGATACAGCATAATGATTTTTGTCCATAGTTGAAACCAAAATTTCTGAACCTTCTGTGGCACTTCTGGCATGCATATCATCCAAAGTAAAAAATGTGTCCTTACTTTCCTCGGATTTGAATTCTCCCCTGCTTACAAACGGTTTAGGTTCTCCACTAGTTGACTGCTCAACACACATTTGTTTTTCATGTCCTCCATCAGCCTGTTCATTCACAGACTGCTTACTCCATTGTCCAGTTGAGAGTACCACTTTCACTTTTGAGGCTGTATCTTTTGACGGGATTGCTGGGGTTATACTATTTAATATGCTTGAAGTTGCAGGATCTTCCACATCTTCCAAGTCATACTCGAAATCTCCATATATATCCAAATCGGGGTGACAGTCCAGTTCCAGAACATTCTCAATGCAACCAGTTGCATTGTCCTTGTTTTCAACTACAATATGAGTTTCAATCCCACTATCTTCAGTTATATGATAAGGGCTTCCAATAGGGGAGTCAGATGTAAGGCCTGCATCCTTAAGAGCTGCAGTAACATCATCCCCTAACTCTGTTCCTAACTCATGGTTAGCATCATCATTTTCTACAGCTTTATAGCTACATGATTGCTGGGACAATGCTTGGGCACAAAGGTTAATATAAACACTTATACTATTAGATCTTTCATAGATTTCCTTCTCCATGTTGACTGCATCCGCAACAGCAACTCAGATTCTGCAGTTCTCCTAATTGTTTTCATGTTTGCATTTTTCAGGTAAAGTTCCACAAAACGATTTAGTTGCATCTGCATAAGATCAAGATAATTGTCAGTAATTGTCTGAGTATTCAGATACCATACATGGGCTCCTAGTTATTTATAGTATAGACATTAGATATGTTAATGAGACATCAAAACAAAATCATTTTAGTATGTTTCAGCAACAAAACAAAATGATTCACTAAATTCTGCATCCACCAGCTCCCCAGATACCTGATAAAAGCCATCCTTAGCAGTTCCTAAACTAACCTATTTAAGCACTGGTTGAATTTCAGTGTGACCTTGTTGAATAGTTGAAATATAGATGGCCAAGAGTCCTCCAAGGCAAAAGAAAAGGAAAAAATAGGTCTTAAAATAGCCTACCTAGTAACAGAAACACCCACAGGAAGATTGAATACCAAGGAATAGACTGGGATAAATCTAAAACGGTGAATAATCAATTTAGTTTTGTTCAGACAATGATATAGATGAAGTGTCAGATACTTGAGAAAAGCCATCATAAGTAGTTCCTAAACTGATGTATTCAAGGAAAACAAGGTAAATGTCAGCATAACCTTGGCAAACAGTTAAAATATAGGTGGCCAAGAATCCTCCAAGAATATGGAAAAGGAAAGAAAAGTCTTGAAATCACCATACCTAATAACAGAAACCCAAAAAGGAAGATGAAACACATCTAAGGACTTTCTTTGACTCTTCAAACAAGAGCCAGCTTTGGATCAAGGATTGCATATTAATATAAATTTTATAATGGTAATATATCATATGAAATGGTTGTTTGTATTTCTTCTTCAACCATAAACCATCTTTAGAGATGTATGTCATGACTTTCTACTCATTTTAACAAATAGATGAATTTAAATTTTAATAAACAGATGATTTTTTATCCAAAAAAAATTTTATTGGCTAACAATTTTTACATTGTGCAACTTATTGCAGCAACGAACTTTGTGCAAATAGTAGTTACAAATCAAGTCATGCTTTCATCCGTTGGGTTGGTGACATACCTGCCTGACCGAAGTCGGGACTTTACTGTGACGACCATGTGGCAAGGTTGGCCTCATATCTATAGGTAACTGAATCTGCTTCAACCTATAAATGATGCAGAATATACATTAGCTTGCACATATGATATTCAAAGGTGGAAATCAAAAAGCCATGTCAACAAAGTACACATACTAATTCAGTAAAAAAACGTATCCTATAAGGCATAACTGAAGAAAACTTACCAATAATGGAAAGCTACCTTTTTCCCCTGTGCTCGATTCATTTTTCTTTTGATTTCCACCTGTCTTCCTTGCCAGCACCTCAAGAGCCCACTTCCTTTTGTCAAGTTTCACATCATCAGCCTTGCCAGATTTTGGTTCTACCACTTTATCAAGATTCATATCTCCAGAATCATCAAATTTCTCTTTTGACACAGTATTTTGTAGGGATCCAATGCTAAGACTGGAACTTGAATTCTCAGCATCCAAGTACCTCTTGGTTGGATGGATATTTCCAGCAATATTATTTAGATTAGACCTCAAAATATCAAGCTTGTTACTAGTTACTTCTACCTTGACCCCTATATTACATTTGCCTGCTTGTAGATCTCCTGATGCTGAAAGAGCAGAAAGTGGCTTAATATCATCTTTCCTTGGGAATAAAGAGTTGTCTGCTACATATAACCTTGAAAATATTGGATCAACTTCATTTATTTTGGACCTGTTTTCGGTTTCAGGAGATTTAGAGCATGCATCAAGGCCCCTTTTCAAAAGAGTTCTAATTAAATCAGCTGTCTCTATCTGTTTGATTTGTTTTTCTCTATTGCATCTAGATTTCCAAAATTCTATCTCGCAGTCCCTATCCCATGCACGGCGACGTTTCCCATTTCCTGTACTATATATCTTTTTGGTCAGGTTCTCACGTATCTTTCCCCTCTTTGGGGGTTGCTTGTTCACTTTTACATGATACAGGTTACTTTTATTGTCACTTTTAAATGTTTTTTTCATTGCAGATTTAAATGCCTCCAAGAGTCTCTCATCATAAGCATCAATCTTACTAAGGTCTTCCATGCTACCATTGCCAACTGCTTCTCTTAGTTCCTTTGTCATCTCCTGGACTAAACGAGATGTCTAATTTTCATCCATTCGTCTTGGCATTATCTTCTTCAATCTCACACTGCTTGCTCGATTGTTTTCACTCCCAATCTTTCTTGGAGAACAATGCTCCCGCGTCTTTGCAGAAGCATTGGACTCTTGCCCCTTTACAATGTTCATAAGGTCAGATGGGATTATTTCACTTTTAGTGTGATTTTCCAACTTTTCAGCCTTCAGTTCTTCTTAAGTCCAAAAGCATCCTTAGGAGCAATCATCTGATT
Source organism: Sequoia sempervirens (assembly GCA_007258455.2). Lineage (NCBI taxonomy): Eukaryota > Viridiplantae > Streptophyta > Pinopsida > Cupressales > Cupressaceae > Sequoia > Sequoia sempervirens. The sequence goes on from VDFB02173824.1 coordinate 25,926, forward strand.
AGCATTGCATTGAATATTTGCCAATGGGAGATGAATCTGCTCATTCTGTCCACTCAGTCTTGCTCTTTTATTAGTAATTTCCTTTTTCTTTGCAATCTTTCCACACCCTTGGTCAAACAACATGGAATCCCTTGTATCAACTGCATCTCTGATCACAAATATCATTAGATTTAGAACAAACCTTGATATGGCAGAACTTTCAGATCACATATGTATCATGAAATTATCAAATTGAATGATAGCCATCTACATTTGCATTGAACAAATTAGTTCTCGGTAATTACCCATTAACAAGAAACATATAGCAAAAAAACACTTAACAATTGTTAAAAACAAATAAGCATGACACTGTTGTTTTTGATTAAATAAGCAGGGAAGGGCCCTGATCCCATGGTTTGATCCCATGGTTAAAACTTAAAAGCCAAAACAACAAAAAGAAAGCAGGCAGGGAAGAACTGCAACTGCCAGCACCAGAAAACAGCAACAAACTAGCATGACACGTGACACTGTTGTTAAAAACTAATAAACATGAAAAAGTTAAAAACAAATAAGAAATGGTTAACAGAGTTTATATTTAACATGTATGAGCTGCTACTATAGGTTGCATTATGTGGTAATATCAAGAAAAGTCCATCAACAAGAAGGACTAACAAAGGTTACTGTCAACTTGTGCACCTCTAAGAATCTCAAGTGTTGAACTAACCGGCATTTTGAATCCAGATTCCTCCTTACGCTGCTTTGAGGTGGTTTTCTATCTGAAATACGTCCTTCTGCATTTACCCTCTTTACTGTGTCCTTATCAGCTAAGAGATGATTTAAAATCAGATGAACTATAATGATAAAAAAAATTTATCTTCACCAACTTTCTTCAAGCTAGGTACATCTTATTTGATGGAAAGGATGAGTGTCTGTTAAATCAAAATATGTACCTGATAATGTTGAACCATTAGTTGGAACCTGACTGAGCGGCATCTCAACAAGATAACTGCCAGAATGCTTCTCTCCTATTTTAGCATGTGATGTGTCCAAGCTTTCAGCAATTTGAGGAAGAATTTCTGCAACCACATCTCTTTCCTCCTTTTTACTTTTGCCTGTTGAAGGTTTAACAATGTTCTGACTATCAGTTATACTTTTGCTGGTAAGGTTGTTTGTTTTTGTGCAGCAACATCCACAGGAGGTGTTGAGAGCAGCCTTCAGACAGACTACATTCTCAAGGTAAGTACATTAGACAGAGAAATTGAAGTTTGGATACAGCAATTTGGAGATCAGGGATTCGTGGCCTTGAAATCCTTGTGTCTAAACAGATTTTGGGTTTGGATAATTGTGGAGACACAATTGTTGGCGACGACATGACAAGAGGAATCTCTGGTGGACAAAAGAAGCATCTTACAACAGGTATAGCTACTAATTACTTTCAACTTTAAACCAAAAGTGAATTCTTACCAACTAGAGCTGCGTATCCAAGTATATGATCATTCATTACGATGAATAACGATCTTTTGAATTGATTCTATGTGCAGGGGAGATGATTGTTGGACCTACAAGAACTCTTTTCATGGATGAAATCTCTACAGGACTAGACAGTTCCACCACATATCAGATAGTCAAATGCCTGCAACAGTTTACCCATCTAATGGATGCCACAATTCTAATGTCTCTGTTGCAGCCTGCACCAGAGACATTTGACCTCTTTGATGATATTCTACTCCTATCAGAGGGCCATATTGTCTACCAGGGACCTCAAGAGAATGCACTAGAGCTTTTTGAAAGCTGTGGATTAAAATTCCCTGAGAGAAAGGACACTGCAGATTTCTTACAGGAGCTATTGAGAGTTTGAATTTCAAAATATTACGTTGCTCCTATTATAACCACTACTTTCTTGTTCTCACTGTATCTTGTACTATTGCTTTCTTACAAATTTCTATTGTTGCAGGTCACATCAAAGAAGGACCAAGAACAATACTGGGCAGATAAGATGCGACCATATCACTATGTATCTGTGAAGGAATTTGTATTTAGATTCAACTAATTTCATGCAGGTCTGTGGTTGGAAAGCGAGCTGTTGGTCCCTTATGACAAGAACGGAAGTCACAAAGCAGCTTTGGTCTTTAGTAAAACTTGTGTATCCAAAATGGAGATCTTCAAAGCCTGTTATGCCAAAGAATGGCTTCTGGTTAGCCGGAATTCCTTCGTTTACATCTTCAAGACTGCCCAGATGCGTTTTAAGTGACATAAAATCCATATGATTTTTGGTTGAAAATAATTGTCTCAAAATTTCAAATTTACATTAAAATTGTCACTACAAGGATAACATATGTCTTATGAAAGCTTTTTGCTTTTCCAGATTATAGTTATAGCATTCATTGGAGCAACTGTATTCTTGAGGACTGAAATGCATCATAAAACTCATGCTGATGCAAATATGTACCTTGGAGCACTCTTTTTCAGCCTCATTGCCAACATGTTCAACGGATTTGAAGAATTGTTATTGATAATTTACAGGCTTCCAGTGTTTTTCAAGCAGAGGGATCTGTTCTTCTACCCTGCATGGGACTTCACTCTTCCTGCTTTCTTATTGACAATTCCAATGTCATTACTGGAATTTGGCATCTGGGTGGTGATGACTTGCTATACTCTATGGGGTTTGCCCCTGAAGCTAGCAGGTATTCTTCATAAATCATCTGCTTATCGCAAATGTCTTGATAACCCTCATAATCTCATTGGATATTCTTTTTATTCTAGCTGAAATAAATTCATCTGCACAACAGGTTTTTTCGACATCTCCTTATAATCTTCCTAGTTCATCAAATGGCATCATCCCTTTTCCGCCTTATAGCAGGAATATGCAGGACAATGGTAATAGCTGACACTGGAGGGTCTCTGTCTCTTCTTATAATAGTTATGCTTGGAGGATTTATTCTCCCGAGAGGTTGGCAATTTCCTCATTTCTCCCTTCCAAATGTAGTGTTATACAAAAAAAAAAAAGGCATTCATATGAGACTAGAATTGAGAAAATATCATCAATACACATTGAGATTAACTGCATGATGGATATCTAATGAAGAGAGCATTCCAAACTGGTGGATATGGGGCTACTGGTGTTCACCTTTGATGTATGCAGAGAATGCTATCGCTGTTAATGAGATGCTTGCTCCAAGATGGAAAATTGTGAGTCATCCACCTTTTTCATGTATTAAGAACTCCTGTTGTTGGATGAATCATAGAACAAATATCTGCAGCCTATTATGCCTCTATGGAATATTTAGCTACAATGGATGGGAATGATAAAATCATACTTTTCCTAGAAGTGAATTTTAAGTTACAGGGGTTCTTTTCCTATTCTTGCCTCAAAATGACTTGTTTCCTGGAATGATGATGTCTTTTAGAGAGCAGAAAACACCACAAATTTAGGTGTAGCAGCGTTGGAGAGCCATAGCATCTACTCAAGGGGCTATTGGTTTTGGCTAGGAGCTGCTGTTTTGTTGGGATTTTATGTCCTCTTCAATGTGCTTTTCACCTTTGCTCTTGCATATCTAAATCGTAAGTTATTTCAATACACATAAATGTTCTTCTCTTTGGATTGGTCTCTCTTTGATCTATTTTTTTTTCTATATGAAATAATAAGGTATTTGTTTTTTATGTAGCTCTCGGTAAACCTCAAGCTGTTATCTCCAATGAAGCTTTAGATGAGTCGGAATTCAAAGAGAATGGTACAGAGCAGGAACTTAATGTATCAAGGTCGAGAAATCAGTCTCTGGCACGGTCATTGTCTTCCGCAGATGGCAATAATACTCGTAAGGATCTTTTAAACTACTCTGGTTCAGATATTCTCCTTACTTGATCAGGTAGAATTTGAGTAGATTGCTATGTCTTCCATTATTTTCTACTTGTTTACCAAATTATGATCTGATGCTGATTGTTTGTTTATGCAGCTGAAATGCAGGTCAGAAGAATGAGCAGCCGATCAACAAGTCTGCAAAGCAACAACAAGTCAGTACTGGAGATGACAACAGGAGTTGCTCCAAAGCGAGGAAGGATTCTACCATTTCAACCACTAGCCATGTCTTTTTGAAGATGTCAAATACCTTGTTGACATGCCTTCAGTAGCAAAATAAGCCCTGAGACTGACCTATTAGTTATTACACGATGCAGTAATTACTGATTTTTATGCTTTGTCTTACTTTGGAGGATTTGGCTGACAAGGTTTCCCCTTGATTGTAGGAAATGAGTGACTAAAGATAGGCTTCAATTGCTTCAAGACAAAGTTGCATGGACACGGATATGAATACAAATAAGGATATGGTATCGGACATGGATACAGCCATTTTTTAAGACCCCCAATATGAATACGGCTGGATACAACATTCATAAAAAACACATATATGTATATTTTCTAAGTTATTAGAGGAGATTTTCATCACTTTAAAAGAAAATAAGTAAATATAAATTAAATAATATTAAAATTTAAACATTAATAATTTAGTAAAGAATAAACAATTAAATTTATATTAATAAATTTTATTTATATTTAAAGAATAAATTTTAATTTTTTCAAAATTTCTAATGTTTAAACAACATAATATAAATATTAAATATAAATATAAAACTATAAACAATAAACTTTTTAAAATCTATAAAAATTATAACATCGAAAAATAGTAGAGTTGCATTGGAAGAAGACCTAGAAAAATGGGTCTTCCTCATTTGGTGTAGGTTTTGTTTATACAAAACAAAAAGAAAATTGCATGATTGAAGTTTTTTAAGATTAAGTTAAGGAAGATTCATGTCAGATATTTTGAAAATCAAATCACAAAGTATCCAGCACGGTTGGAAAATCAAGATTTTTTTTGGCACGTGTGGGTATGGTATCCAATGTGTATCTGTGGTGTATCATACCCATATTCGGGGATACGCATGCCCGAGGAGGGGCATGGGGCGTATCCGACTACTCCGCTTCAAGATGTTATAGGGGCATTTAGGCTTGGTGTTCTTATAGCATTGATGGGAGTCAGTGGTGCTAGCAAGACAACTCTTATGGATGTATTGGCTCGAAGAAAAACTAGAGGATATATTTAGGGAGATATTCAAATCTTTGGATTTCCCAAAAAGCAAGAAACTTTTGCTCGAATTTTTGGTTACTGTGTGCAAAATGATATACATTCTCCACAAGTCACTATTCGGGAATCATTAATATATTTGGCATTTCTCCATCTTGCAAAAGATGTTGACACATAAACCAAATTTGTAAAGTTCACAACTATGTATTTTCTTTTTGCAACTACATTCTTTCTATTGTTGAGATGCCATAAGGTGCCATGTTACTAAATGAACAAATTCCAACTTGCAGGCATTTGTGGATGAGGTCATGGAGCTTGTGGAGTTGGACAACTTAAGGGATGCATTCGTAGGCCTGCTTGGTGTCACTGGATTGTCATCTGAACAAAGAAAAAGGTTAACAATTGTTGTAGAGCTCGCTGCAAATTCCTCTCTAATTTTCATGGATGAACCGACTTCTGGATTAGATGCAATAGTTGCTGCAATTGTTATGTGAATTGTCCATAATACTATTGATACTGGAAGGACTGTTGCCTATACCATTCATCAACCTAGCATTAACATCTTTGAAGCATTTGATGAGGTAAGAGACTATCTAAGTTGAAACTATTTTACTAAGATGCAAGGTTCGTACTTGTAGGCCCCAAACCCGGTTCGGGTGCGCACTTGGTTTGGGTTCGTCTGTGGGTATGTGTTGGGTGTGCACCCAACACTGTGGGTTTGCAAGTGTGCGTGCACCCGCGCACACGTGCAAACCCACTAGCACGAACTCAGGCAAACCCAAGCGAACCCACAGGCCAAGTCAAAAAAAGTGGGCCCAAACTCGATTAAAAAACATTTTTTTTTTCCTCCTAACCCTAAAACGGCCCAATATGAGATCTTCTCAAACACACATATATTTCATTTTTACCTCTCATTTTGCTCTCACCATATTTTCTCTCCATCTTGGCATTTTGAAGGGAGGTGATTGTATTCGAAGGTGATCGATTGTGGAGTGCCAAATAGCTTCTACAAAGGAGATTTAAGTGTTTAAGGTATGCATTTAAACCCCATTCTTTAGTCTTTTGATGAATTTTTTCAAGTTTGTGAAGAAGTTTTTCAAGTATGTATTTTTTTTTTATAAATTGCAACAATGGCTAGTAGTCAAAGTTCAGTGGGTGGTGAGGGAAGTCAAGAATTCAAAATTGATAAAAGATCTCCTTTATGGAGGCATACCACAAGAATTTCACGACTTCTTGGAGGTGGGGGGTTTGTTTGGAAGTGTAATTTTTGCAATGCACAATATAATAGCTCATATTATTGAGTGAAACCTCATTTTATGGGCCTTGGTGATAAAGGGATTAATATGTGTGAGGGCCTAGATAAGAAGGGGTTGCCTGTTGTACAAATAGCAGGATTTATAAAAGAACAATAAGATGTTGACAAATTGATTGCAAAAGGAAAATAAGGTGGTTATAGTTCCAAAAAGAAAAAAACAATGGCATTACCCTCTCAGACAGTTATGGCCTCCAAACATCCCTTCTTGCCTATGCCCTCTATGGAAGATGAAGATGAAGAACCACAAATCACCACCCGCAAGAGAGGTCCATTGGAGAGGGCATTTAAAATGGAGGCAAGAGATATTGAAGAAAAAATTGCATGTTGCCTTTATGTCAATGGTCTTCTATTCAACTTGGTGAGATCACCATATTGGCGGGACATGGTGTTAGTAATAAATAGTGCACCTTCTAGTTTCACAAGTCCTGGGTATGAAAAGGTGCGTACCACCTTATTGCAAAAAGAGAAGAAATCTATAGAGGTCCAATTAAAACCAATTAGAGATTCTTGGATTGAAATAGGTGTATCTATTGTTTCCAATGGATGGAAAGATTGCAAAAATTGTCCATTGATCAATGTTATTGCAGTGTCCCCTAAGGGGGCAATGTTTTTGAGGGTGGTTGACTGTGAAGGGGAAGTGTTCATTTCTAGAATTCTCATTGACTCCATAGAGATGGTGGGTAATGGAAATGTTGTCCAAGTAATTACGGACAATGCAAAAGTTTGTAGGTTTGCAGGTGCTTTGGTAGAGGCTAGATATGAGCACATCTTTTGGACATTGTGCATCGTACACTCCCTCAATTTGGTGATGCAAGTAATTGGCAACCAAATAGAGTGGGTGAAAGAAACATACCAGGAGGCTGAGGAGATCCAAATGTTTGTGACAAACCACCATGTCACAAGCAATTTTCAAAAATAATTCAAGATTGGAATGTTGAAGGTAAATTTAATTTATTTAGTTTCATTTATGCCATGTTTTACATAATTGAATAAAATATTTTTTTGCGTTGTTTACATATTTTAAATGTGTTTTTAATTTTAACATGTTCTTAGGTTGCTGAGACCCAGTTTGCATCTCACACAATTGTTTTGAAATGACTTGTGAAGGTGAAAGAGGCATTGAGTCAAATGGTTATTAACAACCAATGGGGTATATGGAAGCAATCAAATTTAGAGAGGGTCCAAAAGGTCAAGGCATTGATCGTGGATGACGATTGGTGGGATCGTGTGAATTATGTATTGGAGTTCACTGAACCTATCATGTCTATGCTTCGGTTTGCTGATACAGATGAACCATGCTCGGGGGATGTCTATGATAGCATGGACACGATGTTGGATAAAATAAAAATGGAAATAAAAAAGAGAGAATGGTCTTGAAGACACCTTTTACAAAAGGGTGGAAGCAATCATTCTTTATCGTTAGAACAAGATGACAACACCATTGCACCTCCTTGCATATGCCCTATCTTTGAGGTACCATACCATAGAAGTACTTTCTATACTAGGGAGAATACCTCCATATAGAGATTTTGAAGTTGCTAATGGGTATAAGAGGGCATTTAGTAGACTCTTCACTAATCCAGAAGTGCAGACAAGTATTATGAAAGAATTTGGATTGTTTATCTCAAAAAAAAATCATACCCCTTCTATTGTCAAAGACCAATACAAAATCGATGCTATTACATGGTGGTACCTCCATGGTCAAGATTATATGTACCTCCAACCTCTTGCAATCAAGATCCTCTCACAAGTTTGTTTTTTTTTTTTTTTGCCACTTGTATTGTAGAATATAACACTTAATATTTGTTACATCCCCTCCATTTTGAACATGATTATGACAATGAAATTATGGTCATTATGTTAGTTATGATTAATTGTTTTTCATGAGAATGTGAAATTGGGATTTGTTTTTTAAAATTATATGTTGTAACGACAAATGTGAATGATTTTCTTATATATGTGAAAATGAATGGGATGGTGAGTTTGTATTTAATATATATATAGACATACAGACACACACATATGTCGAGAATGGTCTAACCCTATTTCCCTTTTTGCCAAGTGGTTGCAGGATCATCAACGACCAAGGGAAAAGGAAATATCATCAAGGAGAGGACGTAGTTAACAAATGATCAAAATTATCATCCAGCCATGAGTCGGTGTAAGATGGTTGTGTTTAAGACATAACCTTGGTCATATCTCATTTAATAAAATGATTGTTAAACAAGTCAACTTAAATTATTTACCAATAATCTCCTTTTGAAGTCATGAAAATCAACTCTTGGAATACACCTTAGAAGATTGTAAATGAATATAAAATATTAAAATTTATAATAATAGCTATAATTTTAATGCCATTGATTTAAATACAAAAATATAAGTAATGCTTAAAGCCGATAGAGTAATAATAAGGAAAATAATAAATTCAAGATGGGTGTGTCGGTAAAGTTGGAGGTGGTAACTCCCATCACCTTGCCACCATTTCTTGCTTGAAATGTCCAAAAACATGTAGACAGTTGTTGGCATTGGGTTTCTTGGTTTGGTGTTATTGAGAGTTATAATCTTGTGTTTGACAATCAATGGGGCTCTCTACTTCCTCATTCGCATTATGTTTGCTTTTGCATTTCTCCATCATTTTTAATCAACTTCCGCCTGGAACTCAATCCTTCTTTATTCGACTATAATTTCTATCTTTCACTGGGAAGCTACTCCTTTTCTTGGCATTGGTTGAAGTTAGTTTGTTTCTTTTCCTTTGTCGTTGGGCATCCGCATTTCAGTTTGGGGTTTGTTGTTGGCGTCTTGGTCGGGAAAATTCCCTGTTGATTACATCTTTGATTTTGGCGGACAATTGCAATCCATCTTGTGTGAAGTACACATCTGATATTCTCTCACAAGCAGCGAAGAATCTTTTGTCACTTAGCGACTATCTGACTATTGATAGGAATCCACAAGAATTCATTTAGCTCGCGTGGTATAGCCAGGCATGTTTTCTTTGTGCAATGACTTAGAATTTCTAATCATGTGTCTTCTTTTGTCTTTCTTTTATCTTGGATGAATCGGAAGTGAGGAAAATGTGAATTTAAGCTTACTAAGCTAAATGTTATCAACATCTTAAACTCTACAAACTGATTGTCTATCCTTCTGTGTGTCCCAGCTAAAACCACTTATCTACCAGTTTTTCCCTAGATTTAATAGTGTCTTTCTTTTGTGCTCCTTGAGGTGGAAACTTTCGTACTTTTGGTGTTTGATTTGGGTTACTTTGCAACTTATTTTGAACCTTAGATGAACCAAATCTGAATTGAGGATAGTCTTTAATGGAGACTTAAACAAGTAATCTTTACACTCTATTTTTGAATATAGGAGTTGGAATCGTGTATCTCTCTCCAATTCGAGTCTGTTAAATCTGGAGAATCCTTCATGGGTGTCAAGTCTTTTTCTATCCCACTTAATATGTTTAAAGTAAACAAATTATTCTTCAGTTATGAATGATAACAAGCCAAGTCTCTCTCTTAAAATGCCTAAAGTAAATAGCTTAATCTTAAATCAAGAAGAATGATTTGGAACCAAGACTTGTATATAAACCTAAAGTCAAGTATTATCATGTCGAGCAAGGGTGAGAGTGTTGACGACACAGGTGTGCCCGTAAATTATAAAATCCTTGGCCAAGGTACGATGCTAGAATAAGCATTTGTCAGTTATCATGAACCAGATATACCTCTGGTTAGAATGATTCTTCTAGTTAGGAGTAACCTATAATGAAGGATCGACTAGGTAGTATAGTTCTTGAAACTAGGTTTAGATGGCATGATGATATTATGTGATCCTTTATTGATTACCCTCGTGAAGGCTCGGGTTTCTTTAGCTGAAGAAACACGGGAGACCAGTATGTCTTTGGTTGGGCGGAAAAGCCCTTGATGATATTTCTTTTTCCGTTGGAAATAGAAGAGTCCTGAGCAGTATTCTAGCAGGAAGCCTTCAGACTGTACTCTCTTTAACTCTTTCTCTCTCTTAATTTCAGTTATAAATCCTTAAGCATGTTTATTTCATAGTAGTAACAATTGCTCTTACATTTTGAAAAACAAAGAAAAGTTAGTTATTGTTCTACTGTGTTTTCAGTTATATGAATACAGTTGGTTGTTTCCTTTTCAATTGAAATTGGAATTTAAAAAGTTAGTTGATGAATTGAATATGATGTAATTGTTTCATTTGTTTATCTTTTCCGTTCATAATTACAATGGAAACCCTAGAATGAAAACTAGTTAGTTGCATTTCAACTGAAACTAATAGTTAGTTTCCATTTTTAAACTATAGATCAGTTAGAGTGTTACAACATTCTTGAATTTATCTTGCATTTTTTATTTTTTATTTTGTTGGTTTTCTCTCGAGGTTGCAAGCTCTTCTACTGCTGAATGAAATTGGACTATATACTCCTTTATCCACTTAGTGAAGCATAACTGGTTGGCTGCAAAAAGAGTTGAAGACTTGGTGTATATTCATTCCAATTTGCGTCTTCTGTCACATAAGGATCCTCAATACAAGCAGGGGGCAGTGAAGCTTTGGGAGGCAACACCCGAGTCTGCTGACTTGGATGCAATCCTTCAGGATCTTGCTAGAGCCACTATGGATGATGTGGATGATAATGATGACATACTACATGGTGCATCTAGTGCAAGTGAAACCACTTTGGGTTCAAATGATGATGATCGTGTAGTTGAAGCCACTAAAAATCCAAGTCACGATGATTTTTTTGATAATCCTTTTGATGATTGATGAACAATGAACATTGAATCATGTTTCATGAACTACATTTTGTAATTGAGTAATTGTGATGATTTCCATTGGAATTGTGAACATAGACGTATATAATATCATTGATATGGCTTATTTGAATATTTTTCAACTATCGATTGGCATTTAATATTTATCTTTGGCATTTGGCATTGATCAATGATCAAGTATCATACTATGAAATGATTTAGTTTTACAATTCTGTATATTTCTCTTATTTTTTTGTATATATATATACACACGTACCCAAACCCCTAAATTTTTTTTTCACGTATCCACGTACCAGGTTCTCGTACTTGCACCCATCCCCGAACTCAAACCGGTAACTTAGCTATTTTATTGTTTGTTTCAGTGATTGATACTGATTTCCACCTGTGATGGCTTCAGCTACTTTTGGTGAAAAGAGGAGGACAAATCATTTATAATGAACCATTAGGACACAACTCTCAAATGATTGTTGAATATTTTGAGGTAAGGGTTTTTAGAAGAGACATTACAACAGGAACTTTATCAGATAGGAAAGGTTCTAGAAGGCAAAATTTTCTCTTACTTTCACAATTGGGAACTGCAGGCTATTCCAGGAGTACCAAAGATCAAGGATAAATATAACCCTGCTACGTGGATGCTAGAAGCTAGTTCTGTTGCTGCTGAAGTTCGTTTAGGGATAGACTTTGCAGAGCACTACCAAAAATCATCTCTCTATAAGTAAGTTGGTATGTTAAAACTTCAAGTCCATTTTGCAGATAAAACGTCAAACCATTCTAAATACAAATACAGAAGAGAAACTGAGGTACAACAAATATTTGACATTGAGTCATTTTTTCTAATATGCAGGCAGAACAAAGCATTGGTGAAAGATCTCAATACTCCAACCCCACAAGCAAAGGAACTGTACTTTCCAACCCACTACTCTCAATCATTCTTTGGACAGTTCAAGTTTCGAGTTTGTGGAGGCAATGGTGGACTTACTGGCGTAGCCCTGACTATAACAGTGTTAGATACTTCTTCACACTTGTCTGTGCTTTACTCTTTGGAACAATCTTTTGGAGCGTTGGCACAAAACGGTGTGTACTCAATTTAAGACAACTTAATTTCCATAAATTTCAGCTGCACAGACTACCAAAATATGAAATGGCTTGTTTTTGGCTCTAGTAAATGCTTACCTAAACGTCTGATTACTTTATTAGCTGACAAGTAGTTTTGTTGGACATCAGGAGCAACAACACTGATATTTTTATTGTTGCGGGTGCCTTATATGGTGCTGTAATGTTCTTAGGGATCAATAACTGTTCAACTGTGCAGCCTGTCATTGCAGTGGAGAGAACTGTATTCTACAGAGAAAGGGCTACAGGAATGCACTATGCAATGCCATTTTGTTCTATGGATCAAACTGTCTAGTCACATACATGGCACAATATAGGCCTATAGCTAATTCAATTTGGCATCCATGTAAATCCCCGGTTGATGTGCTATCTTCTTCCAAATTCCACCTCTACAAAATCTCAAATCATAGATCTCTAGAATTATTGGACAACCACCTATGCCAAGCTACATCCATAATGGTCCGTCAAATTTTTGCATGATCCTTGAAAGTGTATAAATTCCAAGATCCACAAATTCTCAAACTATCTAGGTAGCTATCACTATTTATCTTCAAAGTGTAGATTTCCATACTCAACTATCCATAGTTACAAAACTATGAAGCTCCTACTTGCTACAAAAAAAGACACAAATGAAGGACTGATGTTTCTTATCAAAACTACCATCACAAATCAAGAAGCTAGCTTGAGATGATAAGATTCCTTCAACTTCTAGTGCATCTAGCCTCCTCTATGATCTTGTTACACTTAGTCCACCCAATGTTGCTTAAGTTTCTCCAAAAGCTCTACCAAGTATAGCATGGATGGCCTAAAAAATACAAACATTTGGTAACATAATAAAAATGAACATTATCAAAATTTAAATATCAAATTTAATGATAAATACACCTTTTATACAACATTATCTTACATTTTATTTATTCATTTATTTTAAAAAATAATTATATAAATCTCTAATTACAAAAATAAACCCCATGCCTATAAATTTAGCTTTAACCATCTTAGGGGTTTTGAACTGGATGCCTTCATTTTTCCATCAATTTGAACTTAATGCATAAAAAATGTCATGACTATTGTATTTTGAACACTTCACCTCCTTAGGATTAAATCAAACACCTTTTTCAAATTCATCTACCATATTGCAATGACAAAAACGATAGCATAATTTAATTTTAAGCTTGTATTGTGAGATGGGACAAAATCTAATTTCTCCTCACATTGTTTTTCCTTGGAAAATAATTCTTAATATCATACTTGAATAAAAAGATATTACATTTTGCAAATAATTATTTCATGGTTACCTTTGATTGCATGGCGGATCGCAACAAGGTTTTTGAAGGGGGTCCCTATTTCTATAACCAGGTGGGGTTGTTTATTAAACCGTGGCATGCTGGTTTTAACCCTGCTAAGGAGCTTCCGACTCGAGTCCCGGTGTGGGTTCGTCTTCCGCGATTTCCTGTGGAATGTTGGAGGGATGATGTTTTGCATTTGTTGGGGTCGATGCTCGGGAAGCCAGTTGGTTCTTCACAACAGACTCAATTTAAAAAGGTGATAACTTTTGCTCGTATCTGTGTAGAAATTGACTTAAGCAAGCCATTACCAGATTCTTTGGATATGTCTGTGGGTCCTTATTCTTGGGTGCAGTCGTTAGATTATGAAACTCTTCCATTTCGGTGTCGTCTCTGCCATGAGTATGGTCACCTTCAGCGAAGATGCCCAAGGGCTAGGCCTGTGGAGCCTCATAGTTCTCAACCTACTCACAACCCACCTAGGGAAGATAAGGGAAAGGATCCCATTCCCGGGGATGGGGTTGATCCAGATGGTTTTGCCCCTGTTAGGAATCGTAATAGAAACCGAGGTCAAAAGAGGACCTTGAATGAAAGACAAGATGAAGATTGTTTTAATAGATTCGAGGTTTTGGAGGATCTTGGCCAGCAGGAAGTGAATCCGGGCTTGGTGAACTTGGATCAGGGTATTGTGTGTTATGGGCAGGAGGATCCTCTTTTTGGGGTTTCTCAGGATACACATGATTCTGGAGCTGTGCAAATGGTAACTGACCTTCAAATGGATGTCCAGGTGGAGCCGGTGTCTACTGTGGAAATGAAGAAGAGTGGGGGAGACAACTCTACTCTGGCTTTACATGCAAGTTCAGATGCAGGAAAGAATTTCAAGTCTTCTCCTCCTTTGGGTCTACATCAAAAGGATCTCAAAAAAGGGTTGGGGGAGAAATCTTCAAAGCTTGGCAGGAAAAAGGATTTGGAAAAGATTAAGTTAGCTGGGGAAACTCTTGTGGAGTCAGGGTCGGTTAAGACTTTGGATTCACACTTCTCAAGCTCTTTGAAATGATTGTTCTATCATGGAATGCAAGGGGCTTGAACAACAGCCCTCGACAAAAGGCTGTTTGTGAATTGGTTAGAAGTTAATCTCCTGATGTTTTATTCCTGCAGGAGACTAAGTTATCTGTTGAATGCATGCTAGGTTTATCTCCTAAGTTGTGGAGAAGTGGTGAGTGCCAATGCATTGGTGCTCAAGGGTCTGCGGGTGGAGTAGCTTGCCTTTGGAATCCGCGGAAGATCCGCCCTCTTTGGTGGATGTCCAGCAAGTCTTCTATCTCGATGATTGCTTCTTGCTTTGAGACTGGGGAATCTATCCTCCTCACTAATATCTATGCGCCTGTTGATTTTCAGGGTAAGCAACTTTTGTGGGCTCATATTCAATTTGTCTGGAGTATGGTGCCTTTTTATCCATGGATTATGGCTGGGGACTTCAATGCTATCTCTGAGTTGGCTGAGAAGTGGGGTGGTATTGCAAGGTTGGAGCCTTCTGTGTTGCTTCTGCAGGACAATATTTCTGCTTTGAATCTTGTTGATGTTAAGCCTAATAATGGTCTTTTCACTTGGAGCAATCGAAGGCTTGGGGATCACTGCATTTCTGAAAGACTTGACCGGTTTCTAGTGTCCTGTTTTTGGGTTGGTGGCTTGTGGTCTTCTAGCTCAGTAATTTTGGATTGGAGGGGGTCCGACCATTGGCCTATCAAGCTTGTTGTTTCTTCAGTTCGTGTGCCTCGATCGGCCCCTTTTAAGTTCCAGCTAATGTGGCTACGTGAGCCCTCCCTTCATGAGTATATGGCAGAATGGTGGAGAAAGGGTAGACCTGCTTTTGGTACGGCAATGTATACTTTTGCTAAGCTTCTCCAATTTGTTAAATATCAGCTTAAGCGTTGGAACCGATAGTGCTTTGGGAATATTTTTCAAGCCAAGTTTGCTACCCAAGCTGAGTTGAATAGCATTACAAGGGTGATCAAGGAGGATGGTGTGACTGCTAAATTACTTCAAGAGGAGGCCAAGGCATTGAAAGTTCTTGAGGAGTGTGAATTGCGTGAAGAGATCTATTGGAAGCAAAAGGCACGAATTGAATGGCTTCAGGAGGGAGATAGGAATACTGCCTTCTTCTTCAATTCTGTCAAAGCCAGGCGACATGGGAATTCAATTTCTGTTTTGGTGAAAGACACTGGTGAGTCTCTTTCCTCTTTTAAGGATATTTCGGCTGAAGCAGTACAGTATTTTGATTCTTTATTCAGGGAGGACCCCCAGGGGGATCCTAACGCGAAGGCTCATGTTCTGTCTTGCATCCCGTCGTTGGTTACTAGAGAGATGAATGAGCATCTTATGAGTGATATCTCGATGGATGAACTTGAGGGAACGGTGTTCCAGATGAAGAAAGGGAAAGCTCCTGGCCCTGATGGCTTTCTGGTGGAGTTCTTTCAAGATTTCTGGGATATTATCAAGCTGGACTTATTGGCGGTTGTCCAGGAATCTCAAATGAACAAGCAAATGTTACGGGCTTTGAATTCTACCTTCTTGGCTCTTATCCCCAAATGTGATGGGGCAGACAGGTTAAACCAATTTAGGCCCATTTCTCTTTGTAATGTGATTTATAAAATTATCTCTAAAATAATTGTGGATAGGCTGAAAAGATGGCTCAAAGTGCTGATCTCTGAGGAGCAGAGTGGTTTTGTGGCGGGCAGACAAATTCTAGATGGGGTGGTTATAGCTATGGAAACCATTCATTCTATGGCCATCTCCAATTATAAGGCAATGTTCATCAAGTTGGACATGGCAAAGGCTTATGACAGAGTTCGCTGGTCCTTTCTTCGAAAGATCCTTGGGGATTTTGGTTTTGGGGATGAGTGGATCCAATGGGTCATGAGTTGTGTTACTTCAGTATCCTTCTCTGTTTTGATTAATGGGGAGCCCTCTGAGCTTTTTTGTGCTTCCCAGGGTCTGCGACAGGGTGACCCAGTTTCTCCGTATATGTTCTTGCTTCTTGTTGAAGGTCTCGGCCGATTGTTGAAAAGGAATGTTGAGATGGGTCTCATTCATGGATGGCGATGGGGAGGTAATATTTCCCCACAGTCTCATTTGCAGTTTGTGGATGATACTGCGCTGATGGGAATGGCTACAATCAGGGAGGCTACATACTTGCGTGCAGTGCTCGATGTTTATCTTCTTGCCTCGGGTCAACTAATTAATGAAGATAAGTCCTCAATCTTCTTCTTCAATACTTCTGGTCCTATCCAAAGGAGGATTGCTAATATCCTGAGGTTTCAGATTGGGTCCCTTCCTTTGACCTATCTTGGTATTCCTATCTCTGTCAAAAGGATGCCCAGGGCTTCTTGGCAGAGCATTTTGGATAAGTTTCAGACAAAGGTTAACCATTGGACCCACAAATGGTTGTCCTTTGCTGGTAGGGTTCAGCTGATCAAGTCTGTGGTTCAGGCTCTCCCCATTTATAGATGTATGCTCCAGGTGGCCCTGGTTGGGTTTGTTCAAGATCTTGATGCTTTAACCAGAAAATTTCTTTGGGCTGGTAATTTATTATCCTCCAAGTGGAGTTTGGTTAGATGGGAGGTTGTTTGTAGCCCGAAGCACTGTGGCGGTCTTGGTTTAAGGCAGTCTTCTTTGTCTGGGATAGCGCTTGCTGCTAAATTGTTTTGGAGGTGGTGTGTGGAGCAGGATCAGACCTGGGCCAAGATTTTGTCCCACAAATATTTCCCAGGGATACCTCATATGGACATTCCTCGCTATCCCTTGGAGGGGAAAGGTTTGGTTATTTGGGGTACCCTCAAGAAAGGGGCTGCTCTTGTCAAGGATGGTTTGTTCTGGACTTGCAAAGGTGGGTTAGAGGCTCACTTCTAGTTGGATTCCTGGGATGGCTTTCCCCCTATTGTCTCTCAGTTTCCTAATCTGTTGCCCCTTAGTCAAAGACTCATTGCGGCTGGTTGGGTTCAGGTGAGAGATTTTAAGGCTATGTCTACTCATGGCCAATTGATGGTGGCTAGGTGGAAGAATCCTGAGGAGTGGCCTATGGTTGGTATGGAGGAGGAGTGTGCGGAATTGCAACGCATCCTTTCTAGTAGGAGTTGTTGCTCCTTCCCTGATGGAGATGTTCTCTCTTGGTCCCCCAACCCTAAGGGTGTTTATAATGTAGCCTCTGGCTATCAAGTTCTTTTATCTCACAAGTTGGACGGGGCAGAGGTTAGTTGGTGGCAGAGAGTATGGGATAAGTTTTCTTGGCCAAAGTGCAATTGTTTCATTTGGACTTTGGCCTGGAAGAAGTGCTTGACTTGGGACAATATTCAGAAGCGGGGTTTTCAGGGCCCATCCATGTGTGTTTTGTGTGGGAATGGGGAGGAGGATTCTGGTCATTTGTTTTTTCGTTGCTCTTTTTCCTTGAGGCTGTGGCATTTATGGTGGGAAGCCTGGAAAAGCCCTTGTGTCCATGCTTCCTCCGTGGTGGATTTTTGGAATAGTCTTGGCAGACCTCCTGCTATGGCCTCTTTCTTACAGGACGTGTGGTATGTTGGGCCTACCTTCATTCTCTGGCAGATTTGGTTGGAGCGGAATCGTAGAATCTTCCGTGGTGAAAAGATGGTCTTTCAGCAGATTTGGCAGAGAATTATGGGCATGGTTCGGGAGACGGTGGAAGCGAAGTGTGAGGTGGTGTATCCCTTGGAGAAAGAGGATGCTGAGAGGGTGGAGAGACTGGGCCTTCGAGAGTTGTCTTTGGCTTCGGCTTGTGTTCGAAGGGGAAGGCAGGCGAAGAAAAAAGTGATGCGAATGGGAAGGTGGCTTCCCCCTCCTGTTGGATTTCTGAAGATTAATACTGATGGCTCATCAAGGGGAAACCCTGGGCTTGCTGGAATTGGTGGGGTTGGTAGGGATTCTTCGAGGACGGTGGTTTTTTTCTTCTCTGTCTATGAAGGGGTGCAGACTGTCAACCTTATGGAAGGTCTGGAAATCCTCTTCGCTCTTGAACGAGCCTATTCTTTGGGGTGGAGAAAGGTTATTTGTGAGTCTGACTCACAAGTTTTGGTTAATTTGCTTAATGCTAGGAAGGTGGCTGATGTCAGTTGGCAGCTGGCTAGGATGGTGCAGCAAATTCTGCGGATTAGTTCCTTGATGGAGGTGGTGTCTTTTGTCCATATTCTGAGGGAATGGAATAGGGCAGCGGACTGCTTGGTGAAATGGGCTTCAGAGTATCTTGATGGCTGGAAGATTGAGAGGTGGGAGCAGATTTCCCAGGAGCTCCGCCGTGATCTGGATATGATTATTGCCGAAGATGGGGATGAAATTGATGATAGCTGATGATTGGCTCTTGCGTTGTTTATTTGTATCTTTTGGGTTCCCTGGGGCTTTGTCCCTTTGCTTTGATGTAATTCTTTGATTCTGATCTTCAATAAAGTTTTTACCCCTTTTATTATTAAAAAAAAAAAAAAGATATTACATTTTATAGAAGCTAAATAAGCTATATAGGGAGAAAAACATAATGAAAAACTAGAAACAAGGCAAAGAGAAAGTGCTACCAAAAAAGGCAGCAACAAACAAAAAAATCCTAGAAAAAACTAGGCAAAGAACCAAAGTAACAGTCATCAAATAATCAAAGACAACACACCATAAAATGATGTATGCAAGCAAGTAGCAAGAAAAAATAGTGGATATTCCAATAAAGAGAAAATCCACATAAGTAAAGAGGACTAGAGCATCATGAATGATTGGTCACAAAGATGTTACAAGGCGGCAAGATAGAGCCCTCCAAGTGTTCAATGAGTTCCCATCTATTTGCAACCAAATGTAAACCCGCCTTTGAAAGTGTATCTACCTCCATATTGTATTCCCTAAAAATGTGTGTGAAGGATATATGGACAAAGGTAAGTCTCAGTCTATCAATCAAATCTTTAATAGGCATGAGAATGAAATTTTCAACACAATAGGTCCTATTTATCCATTTGATGATAAGATTTGATTGATAGACTGAGACTTACCTTTGTCCATATATACTTCACACACGTTTACATGGAATACACTATGACCTCTAATCATCGAAGACTTGTAATTGATCCATCCTTTTGTCCTTGGCCAAAGTCAACAAAAGTTTCAAAGCCATAATCTTCAAAATTATTTGTACCACTACCCAAACTAGCACTAAAAGAGATATAATGGTTTAGATTGTAAAATATTATGCCACCTGCCCAATAGAGAGAAGAATTACATTGACTAGCCTTATCAAAGAAACTCCAAGGATGAGATTTATCAATCAATGAAGTTATGAATCTTGAAATATTCACCTTAGGGATATTTTGAAAGTCTACAAAAATGAAATGAATCTAAGATGTGCATTGGAAGGTAGGGATCAACTTATTTTGAAAAAAATTAGCATTTCTAGCCAGCCAAATACCCTAGGCAACTAGAATTGGTAGAGTCCTATAGAAATGTAGAGACCTATGATGATACCGATTCTCAAAACAATTCAATAGAGTATTTCTAGCCCAAATGTTCCTCTGACCAATCAATATTTCCATATAAGATCAAACTTTAATAGTGTAAGGACAATTGATTAAAAGGTGGTCAATAGATTCCAAATCCATCAAGCACAAAGAACAATGTCCCAAACCTTGCCAACTTCTTTTTTAGGCTGAAGGCATGTCACTCTTTGAGCTTTAGAACCTCATTTTTACCGTCGATGGTTGGAAAGCATGGAGGCGCTTGGCAAGGTTCTCCATCTATCTACAACCGTTGATCGATTAACTCTCCTTCCAAAATATCTGCATGTCACTCTTTGAGCTTTCAAAGCTCATTTTTACTGTCAACGGTTGGAAAGCACGAAGGAACTTGGAAAGGTTCTCCATCTATCCACAACCATTGATCGTTTAATTCTCCTTCCAAAATATCTGCCTTCTATAAATATCTGCCTTACTTTCGTGATCACCTTTTTTATCAGCGACATCAACAGAGATTTGTGCAGAATCTTGAGGTAAGTCGCATTTCTCTCGCTGTTAATGGCTTCCACTCCATATTTTACTACTTCCCCCACCACTAATGCTTTCTGCCCCTTTACTGTGAATAGATTGATGCAACAAGATCAAGCAACAACAATACACAACTTGGGGTTTCCTAAAAATTTCCTGCGACCTCTACCCATTTTCTCTCATTGGCATCATTGACAAGTTGACACAATTTCTACATAATCTATAGGTAAGTCACTTCCCATGATTTCGATTTATTGTATTTTATTAACCTTCTGCATTACAGAAACCATTTGCATCTACTTCAAATTTTCTAGGCTTTTTTTTTAAGAAAATCCATTTCATGCCTACCTTTCCATCGTTGTATTGTAATCTCGGCCTTTTGTTTTGTATTATCAGTCCGTAGACATTAAAAGACTAGGCTATATGGGTAAAATAAAGGTGGGCTAAGAAAAGTATAGCGCAAATTTAATAAAAAAGCGTGGGCGGGTAAATGATTTTAGGGTAAAGCTGACGTTAATGATTTTAGGGTTTTAAACGAAGGAAGCCGACCAGAGAGGGTGTGAGAGACTGCAAAGGAGGTCGAGAGAGGGGTGAGCTGAAGAGGTGGCGGTTGGATGAGAAGCAGATTTTTTTGAGGGAATTGCTTATTATTATTACGTTATAGGTTCAATGTATTGCAAAACCGATATAAGACAATTAATTTCATCATCGTCTTGTATCAGTTTTGAATACATTGAACCGTCGATCTTGCAATTTAGATAGGGAATGTTTTGACGGAATAATTATTGGAGGGTTATGGTTTGACTCCTCTTCAAATTTAAGTAGCTAAATGAGCACATGGGTAAGGCCTTGAGCATGATAAGTATGCCATTCTATGTTTAATAACCACATTCATCATTTTATATATATTTTTTCTTTATACTCCTTTTAGTTTTTTTTTTTTTTTGTCACTGGGCCTATTCATTACAATCACAAGTAGCGTGTTTTGTCGCAAGACGTATTCTTTGTTAATATTTCAGTCTAATGTAGATTTATGTGCTACCTTGACTTTTGACAAATACACACTTTGATTATAGAAATTTAGATCAAGTTGTTTAAAAAATAGAACTACACAACCATTATTCAAATCCAACAAATTTCCCCTTTTTCTTATCTCCAATTTTGCTTTATTTGAAATCAGACATGTTTTCACTAATGGTTGGTTGATTTATTTGAGATTGGAGCTGTCATAGCAATATTTGCAATTGAATAATGTTCATTAAATGCTATCTGACAATGGGGAGAAGTTTTGTGGTTTGGCACCTGAGAAATATCATCTACAACAATGGTGTTTAATGTTATCATTACTACAGTCTGTTGAAGAAAGGAGATTCAAAGTGTTGACCTCGGGGATCAATCATGCCAGTCTGTGAGTGCCAGAAGGTGGGGTTTTTTCTTTGGGATTTTCCTTAAGTAAAATAGGAAAATTTTGTATTTCAATTCATTACTATTTGCAAGGATATATGAACTAGAGCCTATTTTGGTTCCCTTTGCTTAGTCAAAGAGGAAGTACATAGAAGTTGATGATGGCAGGAAGGGACTGATGTTATGCATATTGTGTTTCTTCTATTGTTCATTGGGACAATGGGTGTACAGACAAAAGTGTAACTTCCTTTGTGAACAATCAACCCTGTGATCTATAATTTCTATTGTAATTTCCTATACAATTGCAGTGATTTGCTAAATGTTGGAGAATTTTTATGGTTTATATAGAGGATTTGCTTATTGTCATCTCATTTTGTTTTAGGAATCACTCATCCCCCTTCCTGCTATATTGTTATGGCAATTGGTCTGTATGTTTCTGATATTCATCATTGTCATCCATTAGACAGCCAAAACAATGCTTTATTTTGAAACTCTTCACCCCACTATATTGTTTTACTCACTATAGACTAAAAGTCTGCAAGCCCATCACCAAAAAAGTGCCATTAATTCGAATGCATCTATCACTGTATCCTCTAATTCTTTGCTTCATTTGGAAAAATTCAGGAAGCCTCTAAAAGAGTATATAAAAAATAAGAATTAAGAATCTTTGCGTCACCATACTCTAATATATTGTTGTATGCATTAGGTTCCTATATGCAGAGATTGTATTTTCCTTCTTGAGCACAGTGCTTGTGAGGTGATCTCATTTCATAAACTCAATCTTTATGGCTTTTTTTTGTGGAAAATAAACATGTTATGGAAATAAGATATAGAGATAGATGTTCCCTGCTTGTTCTCTATTACCAATTAGACCTGTACATTTGATACTTGATAAATATAACCTTAACTACATGTAGTCACCATGGAATATCCTGTGTTCATTTGTGTAATCCAATGCATAATTTAGGGTTGTGGGCTTGTTTTTGGCTTTCTCCAAGAGACATTATTAATATGTTGTGTATTATTGTATATGGGTGGCTAACAGGTGAGGACATATGTAGAGTGGATGGAGGCTTGGCCACTTACGTATGTTCTTCTTTGAACTTTACTAACATTAATTTTTCAGGAATGAGATTATTTATTAGCCTAGGATAAGGCTAATCATGGAAGGATTGTGCTTAGATGTTTAACATCATTCATGCTCGCTTTTCCTTTTGAAAGGATCCTCATCTCCAACAGGTTACACATTTCCTTCATGCAAATCACAAGTAAGCCTCTATGTCTGCTTGTGTCTTCCGTTACTAATATACTAACACACAATTTTATTTTGTTTCAGAACAAATGATACAAAGCTCTATTTTGGTTTGAATTCTTGGAAAGGAGGTCATGTTCTATTTTATCTCAATGCACAAACACTTTATAGTTTCAATAAAGTGCATGTTGTTGTCTTCAGTCTTGAGATTAATAAGCTATAAATTTAGAAAGACATGTCTGTCATTTGTCATTTTTCTGATAATATGAAATTTTCTTTGTAGATATGGCCTACAAAGAAGCAGTTTGTTAGTTTTGGTTCTTCCCTAAGGTGTTGACTGCACACATCAATCTCACATATCTATTATCTTTGATCTACAGGTGCTTGATTTTATGTTTTTCAACTACATAATGTTGCTGAACCAAATCATTTAGATCTAGATGTTTGAAATATTTAAAATTAGATCTTTTTTGAAATCATATTATTGTATCACACAAACCAACTAGTAAAATAAATATGTTGCAGTGGCATATGAGATAATCACATTCATTAATCAGACATGATTCCTTTGTTGTAGAGCCATACTTTTATGTTGGATAAGAATTCTCTATTTCCATTAGCTTCTGAACTATCCAAGCAAGGATTCTCGCAGCAAAATTTTGAAATTCGATCAATAGTTTTTAGTTTGTCATCACCTCTTGTTGAAATGTACAAAAATCCAAAGATGAAAAGGAAAAAGAGAACTATATTCCTAAAGAACAAAATTTATTAGAAAGTGGGGAAACACTTAAATCACCGAGAATGATGATAACTATTGAAACTCCAGAGTCTTGTCAACTGAGATTGTGATTGCAGAGTCTATTAGAAGTCCAAATATTTATGTAATAGTTTTTCTACTCAATAAATTTTGGTTAGTTCTTCATTTTCATAGATAATCAACGTCCAAAATACTTTGATTCAAGGATCTTATTGCTTAATTCCAAAAATAAACTATCTGTCCCTCCTATACTCTAGAAATTGTTCTTTCCTAGCTAATAAAAAAAGTACCAACCACTTTGTTTAGGAATTTGAAAAAGGTTTGATGTATATACCAAGTGGTCAGTCATATTTTTAAATTTTATTAGAAAATTCCATAACATTGATTATATATTAGTTTTTTTCAACGTACCCATTGCATACCAAGGTGCAATTGCTAGTTGTAACACATCCCAAGTCAAAAATTTAATTTGGAGTACAAGACACATAAAAAACTTGTCTTATGAGGAGCATGAATTTTCCAACTACACTTCCACCAACAACTATCAACATCATAGTTCATTTAAGGAAACAAAGTCTTGTACCCCAAACTAATGTTATACACCCCTTGGGCAGTATTCTTGGACCAAACCAAAAGATCTTCCTCGTTGTTGATTTTGAAATGATTCTGAGTGATCCCACATAAGTTGGTTACAATTGCATTGACAAACAAAAATTGCTTGGGTGCTCAAAAGAAAAATTGAGGGGGTTCGCTCGAATAGGGGGGTTCGAGTGAATCCCCTTTCCTTCAATGGGTTCGCTCAAACCCCTAGTCAACCATTTTTTGAATAAAATAATGGTTGGAAACCCTTTTTAGTGTCCTTCGCTCGAAGGGGTTCCAAGGGTTCGAGCGAACCCCCCTTTTTTCCCTTGCCCCCCTCTATCTGCAATTTTATGCAAAATTTTGGGTTTCGAGGCTTAGGTTGAGGATCAAAATGGAATCAACTTGACAAACTCAATTGGAGGATTATAGTCCTCGAAACAAGCTCTCCATCAAGTATAATTTTAATATATTTTGGTTTTATTAAAGGTATTTTTTTAGTTTAATTAAACATAGGTTTTTCATCAAAAATCAAGCTCTTTGTTCTGCACATGTGGGAGAATAGTATATTACCAAAAAAAAATCTGAAAAATATCTATGCTCTTGGTATTGATGTTCTTGATCCAACAAAAAAAAAGAATTTTGATACATACAAAAAAAATTGTGTTATATTGTAAACCTATTTCTAAATTGTAATTGATTTGACTTCAAAACTTAATTAAGAAAAAATATATTCAATAAAACACGATGAAACCAAATGACAAAGCTAGATATTGTAGTTACAAATCTAAATTTGAAAAAAATAGAATTTTATCCTTCATAGAAAAATAGTTGTGTTATACAGTAAACATCATTCTTTAAAAATGGCGTTTACTGTTAAAAACTAGTTATCGAAGGAGATGGAAAAAGAAATGTAATTTGATTCCAAAAACTAAAATATATATATATAGAGAGAGAGAGAATCTATAGACAAAATGTCACAAATAACTAGTTTGTATCATCTTCAAATCCCTTATGGTTTAGTAGCTATAAGTATCTGAAAGTGAAGATTTAATTAAAAAAGTTTAGTTCAATGTCAAGTTTGGTCAAAAAGTATAACCCACTATTGTGGGATCACCCCTCCACTTAGCCTATTAACATAATCACTTCAAATTTCATAATCCACTCTAGTCAAAGCTAACCAATCAACATATTTCCACCCTTTTTGCCAAAAATTGGTGGTATTAGGCTTATCAACATGTGCAATAGTATTAATACCTTTCTTTGAAAAAAAAATTAATAGACCCCCAAGAAGAAGATAAGCTTCATCACAACCAACCCAAGGATCAAATCCTACTTCGACATTTTCACAATTTCCCACTTTCCAATATAGCTAGTGATCAATAATACGGAAAGAAAGAACATCAACCTTCTAGACAATAGAGGCATTTCAAGAAGTTTTAACCAAACATCTAATCCAATCAGCAATGGGTTTTGGAGCAATATATTTTTGGTAACATGTTTCATTCCACAATCCCCATATTGAGATGAGTCTCCATATACAGTCTTGGTAGTGAGAGTAGCTCCAAAATATTGATTGATTTTCAGTACCCAACCCTCTTCATCCTTTAGCTTAGATATGGATAGCCAATTTGTAAGTGGAATATCATAATTGTCCTTTTTCCCTTTCCATAAAAATGTGAAGCAGTTTTTCCTTATTGTCTCCATCACACACTTAGGAATGTGAGTTAAAGAAAGTTGACAAATAGGTATAGCTTCCAAAATAGATTTGATCAAAGTAAGTCTTCCCCCAATGGATATCCAACTTTTACACCACAAGTTGATACTATTTTATACCTTGTCAATCAACCATAACCAATCATTTTTTCCATAACCATTTGGTTTCAAGTGAAAGCCTAGGCACTTAAAACCAACTTGTAGATCCAAATGTTGATAGGGAAACATAAGCAAAATCTAATTATGAAGTTCCATTTGAATTCTACTAAGAGAGATAGTGGAATTATGTATATTGATCACCATACATGTGGCTGCATAAAATAAGTCTAGTATCTCCTTAACCTTGATCAATTTTGTTATGCAACCATTGTTGAACAACAAAATCATCCATGAAGAAGAGATGTGTAAGGGTGGTGGAGCCACCTACCAAAATACCACTTATTGAATCATTTTGTTTAGCTGCCAACATAGCCTAACTTAATCCCTCAACAAACAATAGAAAGAGGAGAGTGGATAGTTGGTAGCCCTATCTCAATCCTCAAGTAGGTCTAAATAAATTTGAGGCAGAGCCATTTATAAGAATGACATAAGAAACAAAGGTGATACAACCCTCATTTTGGGAGGAGATTTAAATTTCACTATCTCAAATGAAGAAGTTTGGGGTGAATTTTCTAGAGTTGGTTAATTGTTCAAGGTTTTTAAGAAGGGCTACGTTGCAGTAGTTCTTGTATTAAAACAAGAGTTGCATTGTAGTTGGAGTCCCTACCGAAAGAAATATTGCATTTCAGAAACAAAAAAACCATGAATGATATTCATTTTGTACATTAATCTAACCAAAACAAGAACACAAATGTTAGCTTAGAAAACAAGCTATAGAGATCAATTAAAAGTACCTCCAACAACATAAGGTTTTGATATTATGAACTCAAACATATTAACACCATCAAACTTGACATCTGACATAAGTGGAAATGCTAGTGATTTTCCCCTTAGATTAGTTCTCCCGTCTATGAAGTAACAAAAGTGAAGGTCAATGGGTTTTTCATAGACACCATTTCCCTAACCAATAGTATTTCTTATTAATGACAAGGGGCTCAATCCTGTCCAGTGGTCACCCATGTCACTAGAACTGGCCTCAACTCCTTGAACATCTAAATAATAAAATGGATTACTAGAATCATTACCAGTTTGATATTATGCATACTAGCACAGTTCATAGAAACACAAACTAAAATTGGAAACACTCTTCTTTCTATCGTTGTTTGCAAACACTGAATCACCTGCTTCCTGTCTTCTTCTGAATTCAGTGCTCGACAATCTACACATCACAGTGAAATCCAGTCACAAAATGAATGGAAATGAAAATGGAAGCCTTAGGAATGTATGAATTCTACACTAATCAGCTCTGAATTAAAACACTGCGAATTTTTCCATGTGTGTTGACAATTTTACACAGTTATTTGAATTTCAAATATTAATGGTCTATGTGAAGACAATTACGTAAATTAATATTACAAATTTTTCCATTGGCAAAAAAATGTATAGGACAAACAAAATGTTTTTTCATGGAACAAACTGAAAGGAGCAGTTTTCCCACAAACCTATGTTCGTTTATGAACAAGGTTGTTCAATCTTCATGCAAAAGCATGTTTTAACAAAAAAAATTTAACAAAATTCTTATGCTAGTGATCTTAGCTACAAGTTCAGTCATGGCTTGGAAACTTTGCATAAGAAAATGGAATAGTAGTTTGATGTCAAGTTTCTATTGGACTATGCTTGAAACTATCCAAAACATAATTGTTAAGCTGAGAATTACAAGATAGCATGGAAGTTAGAACATATTCTTATATTTTGATTATCAATAATGAATTTTCATGTGCATGAATGCAATTAGTTAACCTATAGTACTCTAGAGATTAGAATAAGTTTAGTTACCAGTTTGAGTAGATTGAGCTAGTTTCAGTAATTCTTTGTTAACAGTAATTCAGGTACAAGTTATGTTGTAGGCACTCGTAGCCATTAGCAATAGTTTACTTCCTTCACTGTTATGCATTTCTATGACTTTTCAACAAATAGAATACCTTGAATAGGATAACCTAGGTCACCTCCAGTATTTGAAGGCACATATAGTGCAACACCATCACAAGTTTACAAACCTTGGTTGACAATTTAATGCAGTCTTTACAATGCTAAGTGGACTGTTCAGCTACTCATTCCTCTGAATTGTGTGGTTTCTACCAAGTTTACAAGACACTAGTTTAGACTCTACATAGAGGGTAACATACAAGAAACAAAAAGTGGTCTTGGATACTGTCCTTCAAAAGCCTCAAAAAATCCTTCACTTAACAACAACACCATTATGCAAGGTTCTCCTAAGATAACTCTCACATTGAAGCATCCTGATTTAATAGATACCACAAGTGATGAATCATTGGATTATTTTCAACATGATGAAGCTTTGAAAGGAATTTTGGGAGTTTATGAGAATTTACCAACTCATCACCACAAATGAAGATTCACTTGTTCCTTAACCAGTAAGGGATACTTTGGTGAAGAAAAGAAAATAAGTGATATTGAACAAGATGAAGAACAAATTCCTAAAATTCCAAATCAAAGTACATTACTTGTGGGAGATACAATTAACATACAAATGGACACATCTAACGAAGAGAAAGTGATTAAAATAGGAAAGTGTCTTGATGATGATGATGAACAAGAAGAACGTGCAACAATATTACATGACTTTCCTAAAAATTTTGCTTGGACTTATTTGGATATGTTGGGTATTGACGCTAAGATAGTTATGCACAACATTATCCTTGAGCAGGATGCTAAATCAGTAATACAAAAGATATGTAAGATGAATCATAAGATAACATTATTGGTTAAGGTTGAAATTGAGAAGCTCCTCGATATTGGATTTATCCACCCCATTGATTATTCGCCATGGATTTCAAACATTATAGTAGTGGCAAAGCTTGACAATCCAATTAGGATGTGTACGGATTTTCGTGATCTTAATAAAACATCTTTGAAAGATGACTTTACCCTTCCTAATATTGACATGATAGTAGATTCAACCATGGGCCATGCCTTATTATCATTTATGGATGGTTTTTCAAGCTATAATAAAATCGTTATTAATCCTCAGGATCAATACAAGACAACATTTACTACACCTTGGGGAACATTCGATTGGGTTGTGATGCCTTCTGGATCAAAGAATGTTGGCACAACATATCAAAGAGCTATGACATTGATATTTCATGATTACATACATAAAATTATGGAACATTATGTTGAAGATATTCTAGCCGAATCCTTAACTCGTCAAGATAATGTTAAAATCCTTCGAAAGATCTTTGAAAGAATACATAAGTACAACATGAGATTGAATCCAAAAAAGTGTCTTTGGTGTCAAGAGTGGAATTTTTTTGGGTTTTATAGTGTCCCACAGAGGTATTGAGGTGGAATTAAAGAAGATTGATGCTATCATTAGCATGCCACTTCCAAAGAATATTTCTCAACTATGTAATTTACAAGGAAGGATTTAAGCTATTTGTCATTTTGTGACATCTTTGGAAAATCAAACTTTACCTTTTACCCAACTTCTTAAGAATGAATTAGAATTTAAATGGAATGAGAATTGCAAACAAGATTTTGAAGTTTGAAAGAGTATCTAACTAATCCTCCTATTTTACAACCCGCTATTCAAGGAAAGCCATTCATCCTTTACATATCAACATCCATAGGAATAATATCACACAATACTTCATCCTTATATGATCCTATATAAAATTTCACCAAACATTGATCATTCACTAATATATTATGACCATCTTGAATCCATGATATCCTATAGTGGTTCAGATGTTTCAATACCTTCAAATTCAACTTGGTTACCATCTCCTCTGAAACTAGATTATTAGTGTTATTAGTATCAATGATAACTTTACATACCTTTCCTCCAGACTTACATATTGTTTTAAACAAAATCTTCCTTTACAATGGTTCCTCGATCACTTCTTCATGCATCAAATCTCTCCTCATCACTAATGATTTTCCTTTTTTAGATTTTCCAACCGAATTAGGGGATTCAATAGGTTCCTCATCCACATAAGCTACTCTTTTGATATGATTAGTTTTATTTTTGGTACTTCCTTGATGGAATTCAAATGCTCTATGTCCTTCACCTCCACACTTGAAACATGTTCCTCTAAATGGTCTTCTCTCAGATCTTCCTTCATCTCGCTAGTGTCCCTCACTGCAGTAAGAATTATGACCTTTTCTATCACTATAGTAGAAATTTTTATCTTCTCTTCCTTTACGGTGTGAATTGTTGTCTTTCTCTTCACTCCAGTAGGGTTTTACATCTTTTTTCTCCTCTACATAGGGTCTTCTTTCTCTTGATTGTGATATGCTCCTTTGGAATCTTTCTCTTGTGCTTCTCTTCCCTTGTTGAAACTTCTTGTTCAAGTTCTCCTCCACTTTTAATGCAAAATGATATGCTTCTTCAACTAATGTCATCTTTACCAGGATCAATTCTTCTTGAATGTTCTCAGTCCATTGATGTACCTCACCACCTTTTCTTTACTTGCTTCACTATGTCCAGTCCTAATGATCATCTTGTAGAATTATTCAGTGTATTCTTTCATAGATTTCTCCTTTTGCCTTAGGTTCTGCAATCTTTTCAATAATTCTGATTCATATTCAGCTGGTATAAATTGATTCTTCAACTTTGTCACCATTCTATCCCACTTTATGATTTTTTCGTTTACTCTTCTATTTCTATCCAATTAAAATTCTTTCCACCATAAAGAAGTATTACCTTTCAAATTTTTTTTCACAAATATTACTCTTTTTGGATCTTCAATTTCTTCATATTCAAAGTGTTCCTCCATTTCATTGATCCAATCAATCAATTCTTCAGGGTTTAAATTTTCATGTAATTTTGAATTTCAACTCTAGGTCACTTACCAATTTTGAAATAGCTTTCAACATTTTCATCTAATCTGATTCGTCTTCTTCTTCTTTTCCTAGGGCTTCTTCAACTCGATTTGAAACATGATTTGCCTCATCATCACTTTCATCCTCATGTCTAGGTTTTAGGCCTTCTATCTTCTTCAACTACATCCAATCAAACTCACATTTCATGCATCATTTCCAACATTTCATCCATTCTTCTAGGGACATTCACCATAGCGGGCGCTCTCCTCAATGGCATCTCTACCCTTGAATTCAGTGCAATTGCCTCAATTTGGTGGTCTCAATATATGGGTTTCAATTTTCTCACAATCGGTGATCTATTCACCACAAGGAATGCCTTTAGGACTTAAAAACTCACTTTGATACCACTTGGTGCAGTCATGGATAAAAGGGTTCATAAAGAATTGTCCAACCGTGCAACTTAGAGTCAACATAGAAGAAATAAAATAAGAAAATATTCTACAAACACGAATATTTATTAGATTGGAAATCTTACATGTATCATATGCCTCATGGGTGAATACTCAAGGCTCACAAGCCTACTGCAATGGCATTGAACATTACAACTAGCTGAAGGCCTTATTACAGTCCCTCAATGGGGTAATGCAAAAAATGTAACTATTTAACCATTACTAACTACTGATGAATGATTTAGAATGAATTACAATGATCTTAAATATGTTTTTCCAACTCAAATAAAGGTCTTTGTTGGCCAAAAAGGTTTACAAAACCCAATGAATGATCAAGTGTGTAGGTCGAACTTAAAACAAGAAAGATAATCCTTTGTGAAATGAAATGAATTTTGAATCTCCAAGATAGATCTCGTTGGACCCAAAATTATTGTATGATGTTTCATTAAGCTACACATGCTTCAAAGTAGGTCTTCACTAAGATATTTGGACTGGGTCGGCCCCAAATGCTCTGACAATAGATTACAATAAAATTATGAGAGCGATAACATTCGGTAGACAAATGTAAATGATCTAAAATTTGGATATGTTGTAGATGGCCTCGTGTAGATGCTATAGCTTTCTTTTTCAAGATAAGAAATAGTAATGTGGTGAAATGCATAATGAAATGCTAAAACTTCTACAAACTAAAATGCAAGAAAATAAATGTTTTTGGTTGATACAGGATTGCTTTACAACCAGGGATGCTCATGCATCAACAACGCTTGACTGCTCCTCCTGAAATCTATAATCCTCAAGGTCCCTCATAGCCTCCTCATATACGGTCCTCCATCATGCCAAAGGCTCAAATAGGTCCGCATGGTGCCCCGCCATAGGTGGTGGTCCATGCTCTGCTCATGTAGCTTGCTTTTGGGACATTACAGGGGTTATTTGTGTGATGATTTGTCTAATGAAATATTTCCACTCCTGAATATGACCTATAGCAAGTAAAACATAAAATACATCAAAACATGATATAATAAGAAATCTATAACTATAACTTAAAACATAATAAAAACAATACATCATTACCTAGGTCACCAACCTGTCAATAAGAGTCCTAATGGGTAGGAAGTGTGGAAGGTCCTACACCTCTTCTCCCTTCACACTCATGAGATACCATGCTTGCTGCACTCACTAGATGTGATCAAGTGACTCTAGGAGGAACTAAGGGTCTCTCCTTGAGGGAATCTATAATATCCACCGACTCCATAAGGTCATCTCTCATCGATTGCTCCACCTCATCATCATTTTCATCGTCCTCATCCTCATATACCATCTTAGCTACTCTATCCTCATCCTCTATGTCCCCATCCATGGCTCGACCCTCTCTCTCCTCCTCATGACCAAGAAGAGGTCTAGTGTCATCAATGGGGTGATACATAGGGAAGACTGTTGTAGGCCATGCTCTCATCCACCATTTCTCATAGGCAATCATAGCACCTACATCATCTTGATCCGATGTTTGGGGTATTTTAGGATCCTTGTCTAAATAACTAGAAATGAAATCATCAACAGTAGGTCATTAGATGTCTCCTGGACAGGTACTGATCCTTGCTACTCTCAACTACATAGGTCATGGCCTAGGAGGTACCTGCCTCTGCCAAAACTACCTCATGACATGATCATAGTAGAATGATGATACTATATAATCATGTTGTCCTAATAAGAGCCTATCCCATTGTATCCTAACAAGATGCTATGTGAGATCTAACCACTATGGTATGGTCTTGTAGGGTCTAAATACTATGTTTTCCTCATCAAGTTGATCAAACATAACCCTCTAGAACCATAGGTCCCCAACCTACCAAATTTGTCTCAATGTGTAGTTAAAAACCCAAGGGTAACCAATGGCTACTACCATGGGATAACATGTTGGCCTCATGCACATGATATGCTCAAAGGCCCACACCTGTAAAAGTTTACAATGCATGATGCTATGTAGCTCCCTATGAACAAAATTCCCAAGATCATAATACAAATGGGCTAACATTTTGTGACCCCAAGAATAGATAGATCAGTGTTGCTCCATCCATAAAATGGTATGTATGAG
Source organism: Sequoia sempervirens (assembly GCA_007258455.2). Lineage (NCBI taxonomy): Eukaryota > Viridiplantae > Streptophyta > Pinopsida > Cupressales > Cupressaceae > Sequoia > Sequoia sempervirens. The sequence continues at coordinate 59,690 of VDFB02173824.1, forward strand.
GCCTCCCTTTAGTTGTGTGCCTCATCCATTTGGAACTAATGCTAAGGCTACTATGATCACCATAATACATTGTAACATGGGTGCACGAGAGTACACCATCCACTCTAGATCAACTTGAGGTCCCATGCACTCTGGAGCTGTAAGGCAGCCAAGACAATACTAAATGTCTCCTCACATATGTTGGTATGTCTGAGCCTCCTCAAAATAGACCGCTTGTCCACATATGGGTATCCCGAAGATCTAATGAACATCCTCCAATGCGACTATCATCTTTCTTGAAGGTAGATGGAATCTCTCGATGTGTGCCATCAACATGGCATCATGATACACCATGGAAGGCATGAGGTAGATATAAATAGGTGCATCTCATGTAATATCTCCTCCTCCTTAGACAATTGGGTGACCTGATCCTAGAGAAGGGTAAAAAGATGACCACCTAGGCATTGTTGTGCACGTGGTGGAACCTAAAAAGACAAAATAAATAATCAATAATACACCTAAAAAAGTCAATAGAACCATTAAAAGTACAATTAATCTATCTTGGGATGCTTGGGACATTTTTGGATGGGGTTCCAGGATGCTTTAGCCATTCTGGGATGCTTTGCCCCAAAATGGGATGCTTTGTGACAATTTTGGACGGAGTCATAAAACCTATAAAAATGCATAAAAGAGCATATGGAACATAAAAAATAAATCAAAAGAGAGTGAAGAGTGGACTCCCTGTGCACTGAAGCTCACCTTGCACAACCTCATCTCATAAAATGTCCAATCTGGGGGCTGGTACGCTCATTGACTAGGCATATCTACTCCTCTCTACAACATTGTAATTTTCAAAATACAAGTGTCAAAATGATAGTTAAAATTTTCATTTTCATTCACATATAGTCAAATTTATGAAATAAAGCACATTTCATTCAAACCAACATAACAGGGGCTAGAGAACTTCATTTCCAATGTTGTTTATTGCATTAGATTTGCAATTTTGTCCCCTATCTTGTCTAATGTCTATCAATATGTGGTATTATACTTTCAACACCCTATTGTAGACTTTTCTCATCACACAAAGAATTTCGATGAGGTTAGATTGCTACCTTGATTCCACCTCCATAAAACAAGTGAAATCAGGGGGCATACATCTACCCTCAAATTTGATTCTCTATAGAAGTTTGATACGATGATTTTGAATAGCTAACAAATTAGTTTTGTAGGATGTGGTTCCCAACATTGTGGTTTTGCAAATGACTACATTGGGTTCTTCATTCTCCCCATTTGTGAATGAATCAATATGAGCATCCTTTTATAAAGTATAATTTACTTTCAAATTACTTTAACTTGCATATGCACATAGTTTCATATGGCTGCTAAAGTGGGGGATAAATGTAGTGTAGAAAATTGTACTCTTTTCTAAGTGAAAGTACTATTTCACACTTAATTTAGACCTATTTTAGTGACCTTAAATTTATGCATTTTTAGCCTTCAAAAATAGGCCCCTAATTCCCTTTATTATGTATCCCAAGGTTTATTTTTATCATTTTTTGACACCAAAAAGCGTATTGAACAAGTACATCTAATGGATTAAAGGCCCCCAAAAAAATGAGTCTTGGAAATTTAGGTTAGGACCCATTCGCCCTTGGGTGAATGGGTCCCCTTTAGGTGCCAAAATCCAATTTAAAATATGTTTTTGGAGGCATTTTAATGTTCCAAATTCAAGTTGCAAAGGTCGGCCATTGGGTTTTAATAATTAGGAAATTAGAGAAGAAGCCTATAAAGCCTAGTCTTTTCACCATTTCAAACTAGGTTGACAAGATATTGAGAAGATATTCACAAGATTAACACTCAAGAGAAAGGAGAGAAAATTCAAGAAAGTAAGGTTGAAGTCTTAGAGTAGCATTTCATTTGTTTTTGTAGGTCTTCAAGCTCATTTTTCCAAGAAAGATCAAGCATTGTTCATGATTTGAAGGTTGATGTCAATGGTGGATCATGATGGATTCTAGGTTCTGGGACATGCACCTAGCCATTGTCCCTAACTTAATGAATTGTTTCCTAAGTGTTACCATCTTCAATATTCATTCTACTAGCTACCTAAAACAAGGTATAATCAGATTTCATATCTATTAGGGTGTTTTGACTTCTCTCTAAGTAGGTCTTTATTATTTTTCATGTTCATTTAGAGATTTTATTCTAACACACTTGAATAAGGTTTCTTTGAATTTGAGCTCTTAACACCTTAGATGCACTTAAGGTTAGGGATTGCACACACTATTATCTATCATATTTTCATCTTTCCATCAAGGTTTAATTACCAAATTTGGGGTTTGATCAAGGCAAACCCCATACAAATAAACCAATTTTTTTAGTTTTTTGCCATAGATCCAGAGTCAGGATTGAATATTTGCATGTACACGAGTAGAGTGTAGAAAAAGGTCTACAAGATCAACTTTTTATTTTCCAAAAGGGGATGCAAGGACCCATTTTCCCTTGGGTGAACTTGTCCTGCTACAAAGCCTAAAAACCACTTTTGGAGCCGGGTAAAAACCATCCTAACCTTCTCAAATTTGCTGGTTAATTGCTGTTTCTGATAGTGTTATCATAATAATTCATATTCCAAGTGTTAGATCTCATAGGTTTTATTGTTAAAGCACTTTTATTCTTCTCCCAAAACTATTTTTTAGTCATTTCTATCATAAGGAAGTCAAGGTAGCATAGTGTCCAAATCTGGGGTTGACTCTCCTTGAGGTTTGTAACTCAATTCTAATAATTTGTGGAACTATCCCTCTTCTTGATGAACATGGAAAAGGTGAATTTGTGATTAGGTGGATACCCCCTTTTTCTTTTGGCATAGGCCCCTCATCTCACATCCCATTTTTAGGTACCCTATCCATCTCCCACACATTTTCCTATGTTTCAAAAATTATATTAAATATATATACACACACATGAATAAGTGAACATGTACAATGTATATGTAGTTAAATTACATGAAAATTAAAGAACTCACCTATCCACTGACATAGTTAGGAAAAGAATGTGTGTGTACATGCTCTTCCCTCAAACTAGGAGTAACATGTGATGGCTACACCTAGACACATATGCATGAATACATAAACAAAGAAAAATAATTTCAAAGTTACATACTACATGTATTTATTTATAACTTAAAATAAAATTAGAAATTATATGTATGTATATACCTCAAGAATAGCCTCTACATCCCGAGTGTCAACTTTTGCAATCATATAATCCACCAACTCCTCTGCAATCCTACCATGGAATAACTCCTCCAATGATGTGTGTAGCAAGATATGCAAGTGAGATGGCATAGGTGAAGAGAGCATCTCTATAAAACCTCCTCTCACAACCTGCTTGAGTGTATCAACAGATGTCTAAGCACCTATAACAACTTGAGATGACTGGGCACTTGTAGCAACTAATGATTAGGCACCTCTAGAAACAAATTAATTTGAACCTATAACATCAAATGATTGGGCACCAAGTGTAGGAGAAGATGATTGGGCACTTGTAGTAGCATAATAATTAATAGGTGGATCATGTGCATGTGATGAATTGGTGGAATGCCTAGTATGTGGCTCATGTGTTGAACCACAAGATGATCTAGATGTAGGATCAATATCAGAATGTCAAGATTGAACTAATGGTCTCTACAAATCTCCATTGTAACACTGACCCACAAATGAGGTCACATCTGCCAAGGGGATCCCCAACTATTATGAGATCACACTATAAGCTCTCATCAGGTCGTCAGATAATCTATAGCATGTATCCCTCAAAATATGGGAATCATGTGCAATGTGGTCTATTTTAGTTGAATATAGGACACATGTCATAACATATACATTTGAATGAGCAGGTGAAGATCTATGTGTCTATCTCATTAAATATCAGCCCACACCATCTATAGATATCCATTGATCTTGGATTGTAATATCAACAATACTGCCAATTTCTTCCCATTGAGAAGAAATGACAACCTAATCTCCAATAGGGGTAATGGATGGAGTGACAACAAGAATCATTTTTCCAACCAAGGCCCTATAATTTGGGGCTTGTTGATCTACATGTCGGTATACATCCCTATCATAAACCCTACCATGCAAATGCCCCAAATAATCTAGTAAATTCAAATAGTTAATGTTGAGGCCTAAATGGACCTCAAAATATATTTTTTGTGCAAAATATAATGGAATTTGGTCAATATTAGGATAATGACTATGTGCTGCAATAAATTGTAGATATATCAAAGGTGTCATCCTAGGATCTACACACCCGGTCACCTAATACACCATTACCAAAGATCTAGTGGAATACTAGCGAAAAAAAATGATTTTGATAGTTTTCTTTGGCACTCTAAATTGGACTCTACTTAAAGGAACATTGCTTGAAACCTTATCCCTTATCCGATCAAGGATAGATGCTAAAGAATCCCTAGAATACACATGCACACCTCCTAATGTGTCTAGTCATAACTAAAATCTCTAAAATCTCATCACAATTACTTTTGTAGATCCCCATGGTCAAAGGATCATCCAAAATCAATTTCAATCCTGAATCTCTGCATTTGTATGTGCCCAAATCCCATCCATATCGATGCATTGCATTAAAATTAATTAAGTTCTAATTTTAATTCAAGCACATGTGTGATATGAACTTTAGCTAATGTTAATTTAGAATAATTAAAAATTGTACATGCATATACATCAACATAAATCAACCTAAAATAATAAAGGAATTAGCTCTAAAACATGATGATTGAACATTTAAATGAATGTATGAACTATAAAATGTATCATGTTTGTAATTTTTAAGGGAAAATTTGACATACTTGGATGAACTTTATGAGGGGTTTTAAAGAGATTATTCTAGCTAATCTACCTAGGTCTATTTTAGACTAATATATATATTTTATTTTAAACAAGAAAAACTATATGAATCCAATGAACTAATGTGTGAGGCTACACTTCAATTTGTGGGGATGAAAAGGAACCTAGATAAAACAAAAATAAATATGATATATGTTTCAATTAAGGGGCCATTATCTAATAAATTAATATATCCCGTTGTGAACAACTCATCATTACCGTGCATGTAAAATTGAGTTATGAACCTGAGCTAACTAAAAAGGTAAAATGAGAAATAGTGAAGGATCCAACACAATAGAATCAATATTAGGGTGTGAAGAAGTTATGAAAATCAACATATAGACCAATTTAGGATCTACAAAGGATCCATCATAACAATTATAATTTTTTTAGGGATATAAAGGATGCACAAAAGTAATATTAATCATAATACATATCCCCTAAATGATTGTGTTTGAAGGATATAACAAATTTGAGCCTAGGAAGATAAAAAAGATATGATGACATGTAAATCATAATTTAGTTCCATATAATAATCATCCTAGATATCATAAATTTAGGTGATGAATGTCAACAACAATATTTAAAAGTAAAAGAGTGGGTGGAACTTGGGCATTTAGTATCAAATCTAATCCATCCAATTTGGTATCAATATATGGAAAGAGAAAATATGGAGCTAGCCTCTTTATCATGATCTAATAGTGCATATTCTTATCTTTCTTGTAGATAATCTCATAATCATATCCCTAAATTTTAGTCACCCATTTTTGTTAAATTCTTATGAGGACACCAAATTTTCTTCTTGTCCTAAACTTTGATGTCAAGAAAACCTTCGTATTTTTTCTAAATTCTCATAAAGTTGAAATAATAATAACAATTAACCCTTTATATGTAAGGGTATTATGTTAAATTTCTTGATTTATGTGTGAGTTTTAGATACTTTGAGTTCAAATTGAACTAGATGTAATTTTTTTGAAATATGGCTCTTCTAGGTCTTCAAATTTTAACTCCATGATCTCAAGGATGATATCATGATTGTAAAATAGTCTTAAAATAGAAAGAGAGATAAATTTTGGTGGATAACATGTGAATATAAATGAGTGTGAGCATAGTTATGATGAACAAGTGAATAGGATGAATATATAAGGGTGTGTGAACATGAGAATGAGGATAAGTGGTAGGTACATAATAATACATGTGTAATTAGGTAGGTATATAACATAGTGGAAGGGACTCAACTTTGCACAAATTAAGCCATTTTCCAATATTTTTGCATAAAAGTGCTTCCTTCAAAATAGGCACAATTTAACTAATTGGGAAATGACATGCATATGCAAAATTAACCTTTACATTTTTTCCTACTTTGAGGTACATGTTAATTTCCTAGGATGATCATGCATATATAAGTAGCTTTCTCATACGTGCTCAAAAAATATCACCATGGGGGACATATAAAGTAATGGAACATGCACATATATGATCATGTGTGTTCAACTTTTTTTGTGTATGTAAATTACTATTACATAAATACTATGGAAGGAAACTAATTCATTTGATGCAAGAAAATGTAGTAAGAAAAAATATTATTTTTCTTTCAAGGTGATGGAAAAGTTAGAATGTGACATTGGTATCTCCCAATCTAGTAAAGATGGCTCTAAATTCCTTATATATTTGAAATTATTGTATGATTTAGTTAAAACTTGTGTTGAATTCTTCTCTATTTTCATGGAAAATGTTGTTTAATGTCACTATTATTTTAAATATTTGGAAAATCATTTCTCTATATGTTCCAACACACATTGTCCATGTCCTTCAGTAGTGGTATTTGACCTAGATCACTAAATAGGATAACTAAAGATACACCAAATAGAATTTTATTATGATCAGAGAATTATTCACATTACATTTTGGCAATACATTCCAACAACCTTGGATTCATTAATATCATGTCATCACTTATAGCATATAGAATAAGAATAAAACACACATTCTCCTAAAATGTTGCTAATGTTTTCTCTCATAGAGGATTTATCTCTTTTACTAGAATGTGAAGAGACTAAAGTATATAGGATGTATATATGTTGAATGCTACAACTCACATTGGTGTAGGCCATAACAATGATGTTCTATCATGTCATAATACTAGTGAATGGGATGGTTTGATAATATTAATCAAATGAAATTTCCTAGCACCTATATTTCCTTGTATGATTAATTTAAGAAATACTTGTATCTAAATGTACTATCTAAGGGTTTTTTATAATTATATCCAAGGCTTTATATTTCATAGTAGATTATAAAGTGTATAGTTTCGAGCACCTTATTCCAACATGTGGGAGCTAGTATGTTAAACAATTAGAGAATGAATTATAACATTGAAAGTTGTGCCATAAGAATAATTAGATGGTTGGTGAAACCCAATTGTTTTTAAATCTCATGCTATCCAAGCATTTTATGCTCATTTAGTTGAATAGGTAAACCTAGGTAGAATGCTAATAAAACTTTCCATTATTCAAAATTATTTTGGTGTGCCTAATGTTCTCTTTAATAGGAAGAATCAAAATGATTCTTAAAAATATAAAGGAACACTAGGATTCATCCATAAATCTCCTAGCTAATAATCAATATAAAATGAAAATGGCCAAAAGCCATATCTTTATGATGAAACCAAACAAATCAACACAATATCTTAATCAAGATTAAATATGATTTGAAAGATGCTAGTGTATAACTCAAATATTTTCTAATTGCATATCAACTAGCATATATTCATAACAAAGAACTTGAAAAAGAGAAGTTTTATGAATTTAGGGGAATGATAGGTTTAACTATAATCAATTTAGAATAAAAGAGAGTAATGCAAAAATGAATCATTACAAATTATTCAATTTCTATTTTTTCAAGAAAAATCTAAGAAGAAATGGTCTAGAAATCATTTGGTTTAAAACTATCCATTCTTAGATTTATAATGATATTCTTACATATTCGGATGCTATTTGTAACACCTTATAATTTCTATATATTAGCAAGGATTGGACTATCATATTTCATGATTCTTGATGAGTCTAGTTTATTGATCAATTTTGATAGAGTTCAATATCTATTTGTTGTTGTTGTCATAGACTTTGATACTTGGATGTTGACCTTTTTGTGATATTTCCTCAAAACCAGACATTGGGAATAAGCTATTTTTGTAACCTTTAAATGACATTGACATGCTATATGAACTATCTATATTAATTTTACATGTGGATTAATGAATGTTACTTTAAGATAGTTACAAATATGCAATTGTTGTGCGTACTAATATTGTTATGCAAATATAATTAGTAGCCTACAAAATTGAGGAAGATTTTTCCAGCCGGTCATTCGCCATTAAAGTCAACGAGGTGATTGTTTAAAGGTCAATGGAGGGAAGACTCTCAACGAGAGGGAAATTCTTAGTTTAAATCAAAGAATTGCAACCGCCTTGTAAATGATCTTAATTGTTTGTTGAGCGAATATAAAAGTTATTGTTGTGCTAGATCTGCGTTAAGGAAAACATGCTTGACTAGATTCCACACATGCATAAACTCCTCACCACCTTTTATACTTTCCCTAAAGTGGCATCCTCCTAATCTATTGGAGTTGACCGTCTTGCTAGGTAGTTAGTTAGTAGTTTATCTTCTTATAAATAAGACTCAAATGCTCCTTCTCAGAAGGTTGATTGATCTGATGATGTACTCACATTCTTAGTTTTTCAAGTGATACAATTATGTTGCTTTATTGTACTCATGTTTTCTAATGAATAAAATGAAGTTGTAAGTTCGTGCATTTGAGTTTACATTTGTCTTAAGAGATACTCATCCAAAGGGGCCCACTTGGTGATAATTCCATCATTTAGCTTAGTTGTTGCTTTTTATTCAATACTTAGTTAAGAATCTGGCACGGTCTGTTCCCGCAACCATTGGAATTCCATTCTATGACTGTTCTTGCAACTAAAGCAGACAGAGTAGTTTCCTATTCGTTTGCTCAGATTTTCATTTATGTCATGCATTTTAGCTTAGTATAGTTATTGGTTGATGCTCAATAGCTATGTTATTTCTTTCCAAGCAATTTACCTTCAACATTATGTCTTTCCTAGCTATAGAGTGAAGATGGCTACTTTGGATTTCTAGTGCACATACTTTGCTGACCCATTTCAAGTCTGCATCCCTGGGTTGACAAGTTAAATGCACCTTCATGATGATTGAGATAACTATTTAGATTAGATGTCCAATCTATGAAGCACATCTATAAGGGCTTAGTTGATATATCATTGTAGGAGGCCAACATTTTTTGGTGTCGTTGTCGGGGATGGTGTCAAACTAGGGAGTTCTTTGGAGTCATTGATAGTTTTTCTTGCTATAGTATTTTTGAAAGTTTGTTCTTAGTATACCTCTCATTTAGGAAAGTAATGATCCACTATTATTTTTCCAATTCTTTGTGTGAGCTGGTTGATTGAGTTGATACCATATGCATAGAGGAAGGAGGAGAGATTCTCATGGGATATTCCTTCCTAATAATCCTGATCCATTCCAACTATATGAGAATTTGAATCTACCAAGAGAAGAAGAAGAAGAAGTAGTACACCCCTTTGCTGATGCATTCCCCAATTTGAGCAATTATGACACCTCTTCTGAAGATCAAAATCAACTTGAGAATCCCTTTGCTTTGGAACTACATCAGGAAGGCATGGGTGATGCAAATAGAAACAAACCTAACCAACCAATTTTTCCTTTCCCTATTGCTCATCAGAATGAAGTTGAGAACCTCAAAAATATCTCTGCTTCAGTCCTTCCTAAGTTTTATGGACTTTCCACAAAAGATCTTGATACTTTCTTGTTCGAGTTTGACATACTCTCCAGGAGTTATGAATATACCACTGATGCCCATAGGATTAAGCTATTTCCTACCACCTTGAAAGAAGCTACATTAAGATGGTTCATGAGCCTAGGAAAAAATATTGTTGAGACTTGGGAGGACATGAAGACAATGTTCCTTGAAAAGTACAAGGAGTATTGTAGGGGCAGTGACATGAGGGGAGATGACATTTTTAGGATGCAAAAAAAGGAAGATGAGAGCCTGGAGGATTACATTACAAGGTTTATGTTTTGTCTGCAAAAATCTCCACACCATACACTCAATGAAGAATCACAAAATTTGATTTTCTTGAGAGGAATTAATGACAACTGCATTGATGCCTTGGACTTGATGGGAGAAGGAGATATCACCCAAGTTCCTTGGGAGGATATCAAGAAGATATGTCAGAACTACTCTAGGGTAGCTTCAAAGAAAGGGAGAGCTTACCAATCCTCTATGGGTAAGTCATCTACTAATGGAGTTTCATGAATGGAGATTACTCACTTGTTGGCAGAATTCAAGCAAGACATCATAAAGAATCTAGCTACTCAGCTGGATACATTTCAGGCCAAGAAAAAACAAGAGGATGTAGAAGCAATATTGGTAGAATATTGCCCTCATTGCAGACAAAAGAAGGACTGCAGATGCAAGATGGTAGCTAATATTGAAAGTAAGAAGATTCCACCCGAGTTCAAGCCAATCCAAGGTGAAGATGACCAAGTCTACTACATTGCACAAAGGAGGCCATGGGCTCCAAGACAAGGTATGCCACCAGATCCACTATCTTTTTTTGGACCATATTTCAATTCGTATTCATCTAGTAACCAATGGCAGCCCCCATATCCATCCAATTATGGAGGATATCCACCACAACCTTGGAGTAACCATCCAAATTCATGGCCCAATCACCAAAACTCTCCACCCCAGTGGAAACAACCTTAGGGGAATTGGCAACAGTTTCAAGGAAATTGTCAGCCACCCTTAGGAAATTGGCAGCAAACATCTCAATGGAGAGGAGGGCAGCAATGGCCAAACCAGAAAACTAGCTACATACAACCACCTTCTCAGCCCCAAAAACCTACTATAATGACTCCTTATGCTGGTTCAAGTTCAAATACACCCAAACCTATTTAGCTACCAGCACAACCCACACCTAACCCAAATAAAAAACCACAACAACAGCCAGTATACTTTGTTGATCCAAATCAATTCCCTGCATATGTTGTGAGTGTAAGTGATATCCACTTGTGTTTAGGAACTACCTTGCCAACTCCTTCCACACCCATTATCACTGAGCTTCCTATGGAAGAAGAGGAGCATCTGAATGACCCCATTCAACCAAATGCACTTGAAAATCCTGAACCAGTCCTAGTTAAGCAAACTGAACAAGAACCACCATTTCCTCAGAGGTTGGAAATAACTAAACAAAAAGAAGAGAAGGAGGAACCAACCTTTGAAATTATAGATTAGTTGAAACATGTATGTGTCAAGATCCCTCTATTTCAAGCCATAAAAGATGTTCCAATCTATGGCAAGGAAATTAAGGAAGCATTCCTTAAGAAGCCAAGTAGGAAAAAGAAAGACCCCACTACGGTTCATGTGGTGGGACAGCTAGATGAAATTATGCTTGGGAAAGTGACTATTCCAAAATTCAATGACCCAGGGAGTCTTGTGGTAGGAGTTGTTATCAATGGGATCCAAATAAAGAATTCCCTAATTGATTTGGGAGCAACAATAAATGTAATGACCAAGGATATCCTACAACAACTAAATGTTGAAAGCATGAGACCTACTCCTACTGTCCTACAGTTTGTTGATAGTTCAACTGTTAAACCTGATCTGGTATAGTAGAGGACCTTGTGGTAACTCTAGACTCATGGGAGTATCCAACGGATTTCATGATTCTTTCTCCTAAAGCTACACTCGATAGGTACCCTATCATTCTAGCAAGGCCATGGTTAGCAACAATAGATTCCTATATTGGATGCAAGACATGAGCCATGTCCATTTTTTATGGAAAGAGCACCAAAAATATTGTTCTCTACCCTCTTGCTCAGCCATCCCACGATATGGATAATCCTATATGGACACATGTTGGTGAAGATGCTAAGGAAGTTAATTATGTGGCACAACTTATGATGGTAGGTAGAATCTATTTCATGCAGCTTCAAGAGGAAGATGAAGTATTGTCTAACACAATTCAGAATCATTGTGAAGTAGAGGAAGCATCATCCTCTCATTCTGTTGATCCAGTAAAGAAACTTCTGCCCACTCTTCCTATAGTAGAACTTCTTGCAGCAACAGATATGTCTCATACATTTCTGCCACATGAACTCAAGGTGCCAAGCATTAGTGAAGTAGCTATGGTAGAGATAAAAACACAAGTGCAAGTGACAAAAGGAAAATATCTAAACATTAACAACAAATTGAGTGAAGAACAACAATTGTCATTGAAAAACTTACTGAGGACCCACCAACATGCATTTGTGTGGGACTATCATGATATGAAGGGATTGGACCCTAAGCTTTGCACTCATAGAATATACATCATAGATGATTTTACACTGGTGAGGCAGCCACATAAGGATTAACCTTGCATTGAGAGAAATTTTAAAAGGGGAACTACATAAATTGCTAGATGTAGGATTTATCTACCCCATCTTAGATAGACAGTGGGTGTCTCCATTGGTGATTGTGCCCAAAAAGGGAGGGAAGTGGCAAGTTTTTTTTTATTACAGGGAACTCAATGCTGCCGCTAACAAGGACCATTTCCCCCTACCTTTCATAGATCAAGTTCTAGATTCACTTGCAGGAAAGCATTACTTTTATTTTCTAGATGAATTCAGTGGCTATAACCAAATCCAAATAGCACCTGAGGACCAGGAGAAGACCAATTTTACTTGTCCATGGGGGACTTATGCCTACTCAGTCCTTCCATTTGGCTTGTGCAATTCACCTACAACTTTTCATAGGGAAGTCATTAGCATATTTTTAGATATCTCTCATGATTGCATGGAAATTTATATGGATGATTTTACTACCTATGGTGTTGATTTCAATGAAGTATTGGAGAATCTCAGGAGAGTCATACAGAGATGTGAAGACCACAATCTATCTTTAAATAGTGAAAATTATTTCATGATGATGCAGGAAGGTGTAGTCCTTGATCACTACATCTCTCATAAAGGAATTCAAGTAGATCTTGCAAAGATTGAGGTGATCATAAATCTGCCTACACCTGCAAAACTCAAAGATGTCAAGAGTTTCTTAGGACATGTAGGCTAATATAGGTGTTTCATCAAGGATTTTAGCAAAATAGAAGCACCATTGTACACTCTTCTCACTAAAGATGCTGAGTTTCAGTGGAAAAAAGACTGTAACAAGGCATTTTCTGATTTGAAGGAAGCTTTGACTCATGCTTCTGTACTCAAAGGCCCCAATTGAGAGCTTCCTTTCCACATCCATACAAATGTATCAGACTATTCCATAGGAGCAGTCTTGGGGCAGAAATAAGGAGCTATTGAAAATGCTATTTATTTTGTCAGCAAAAACTTGCAAGGAGTTGAATTCAATTATAGAGTGACAAAAAAGGAAATGTTGGCAGTAATCTATGCCTTCAATAAATTTAGACACTACATAATGGGCTATCAGATCTTTGTGCACACAAATCATGCAACCATTAGGTATCTCATGAATAAACTCCTGATATTAGGTAGGTTATCAAGGTCGTTGTTGCTAATGCAATAGTTTTGCATAACCATTGTGGATAAGCCAGGGAAGGCCAATGTTGTTGCAGACTTTCTTTCAAGGTCGACTACATCAAAGGACAATCAAGACATTGATGAATCTTTCCCTGATGAACATATATTCTCTATTAGTGTGCATACAACCTGGTATGCTAACATAGCTAACTATCTGGTCACAGGGAGAGTTCCTCCTCACTTCTCCCCAAAAGAGAGAAGGATGCTCATTGAAAAATATCTTCCTTTTTCATGGATTGCAAGATGTTTGTTTTACATTGGGCCATACTATGTCATGAGGAGATGTGTGAGGGAAGATGAGACATATGATATTTTGCATACATGCCACAATGAACCATGTGGAGGAAATTTTGCATCCAAGAGGACAACAATGAAGATTCTGAATACAGGATATTACTGGCCAACACTCCATAAGGATGCAGGGAGATATACAAGAAAATGTGATAGATGTCAGAGGATGGGAAGGCCAACCAAATTTGACGAGATGCCCCTTTACCCTCAGGTAGTAATCACTCCATTTGACAAATGGGGATTGGACTTTGTAGGACCCATTGATCCCCCATCACATGATAAATCGTATATCTTAGTATGCACTGATTATGTAACCAAGTGGGTAGAAGTTAAGGCCATGAAGCATGCAAGAGATAATAAGGTTGAATTTCTTTATGAGGATATTTTCACACAGTATAGGGTTCCAAGAGAGATAGTGACTGATCAAGGGGCTGAATTCACCTCAACCCTTGTTGCAACATTGGTCAATGAGTAGAACATAAGGCACAAGAAGTCTACTCCTTATCACCCTTAGGCCAATGGCCAAGCTGAGGTGACTAACAGGGAAATTGAAGCCATTATAACCAAAATAGTGGCTGTACATAGGAAGGATTGAGAAAATAGGCTGCCAGAAGCTGTCTAGGCCTACAGGACAACCTGGAAAATAACCACAGGCTTCACTCCTTTTGAGTTGTATGGAAAGACAACTATGACACCCATTGAATTTGAGCATAAGACTCTTCGAACTGAAATAGACTTGGGGATGGATATATCTGAGGCACAAAAGGACAAAATCATGCAACTCAATGCTTTGGATGAAATTAGGAAGGAAACTTTGCATCACAAAGAGGTAGTGCAAAATTAGAGAATAAAATAGCATGAAAAATTCATCAAGGACAAGAAATTCTAGCCAAGTGACTGGGCATTGCTCTACGAATCAAGGTATTAGGATAATGTAGGAAAATTATAGATAAGGTGGCTAGGACCATACGGGGTTGTCGAAGTCTTCCCCAATGGTGTTGTTCAACTTACCACCATAGACTCTATCAGATTTAACCTGCTTCTCAATGGTCATCACCTCAGTTTGTGTGACAAGCCAACTTCCAAGGAGGAATTCCTATAGAAATTCACTCAACATGCAACACCCGAACTTCCTGCAGCCGAAGGAAGCAGACCTAGTGTCCCTCCTTCTGGATAAATAAGGTATGTCACTTGTCATAATAAATACTTCCACTTTTGTGGGAGTCAACTTCTTCATTCATTCACCCATCTGCCCATCCATATCCACATTTCTCTCTCTTCCATCATGCTGCCATAACTTCACTTCATTCCGCTCCATTTTCATTAATTGCTCAATTAAATTTTTAAAAGGTGAATGGTACTTTCTCCATAATCTTTGCAATAGATCTTCCATGAATTCAGGTATGTGTGCATCAATTTGTTATATCTTAATTGTCTTTTAGTACATTCATTTAATTTCTATAAATTAATGTAGACGTTTTCCATAGCATGTAATTATTCCCTGCCTTGTCAATTTATCATTACTACTGCGCATGTGAGGACACATGCTCAAATTTAGGTTGGGGGAAGTGTGAATACTATGTCCACGTGTCAGTCCATGTTGGCTCACGTCAACAAAGTTTAAATTGAGCGAATTTGAATTCTAAGTGAGATGACGACTTGCATGTGTGAGATGACATCCACTGCCACCATTTTTCTCAATCATAGCCTTCATTTATTACTCCTTTACTGCCTTTATTGCTCCTGTCATAATCCTAAGTCACCAAAAAGGTAAAATTTAGACGACACTAGTGTTGAGAATTTAGCAATGTTGCAGGAAGGAGAAGTTTAGTTTCAGATGAAGATTGAAGGAAGGGAAACCTTGTAGAGTGATTGTTTGATTGCAAACAACTGAAAAATGGGAGGTGGGTTAATTCGAAATGAACCCATGGTTCATGATGTATTACTACAAGATGCACCTTGCCAGGCTGAGTTCAAAAATTGCGGGTGGATAGATTATTTCCTAAAGATGAATGGTTTTGATGAAGATGTCATGTTGGAATTTTCCCAGACATTGTCTAAAGGAAACGCCATGATAAAAGGGTTGGAGGTCATAGCTACTGAAGAGAGGATTGCAAAAGTTACAGGGTTGCCTGACGATGGTGAAAATTACCCTGCTTCTAGAGATGCCAAGTCAGCTAGGGCTGAATTTATAGAACTTGGTGACCCTCCATTGGATGTGGACAAGCAAGGTGCCAAGAGAATCTCTCTACCTGAGCCATGGAAGCAAGTAGCTATTTATGTTGTGAAGTACATTACATGCAAAGGTCGTCAGTCAAATCTACATTCTGTGCAGTTCAAACTCCTCAACCATATGAGGCACGAGAGAAGAATGAATGTTCCAAACATGTTATACCACCTTCTCTCAATCATGGTGGCTGAGACCCAAAAAGGTAGGGATAATTCTATTTCCCACCATTGTCTGATCAAATTACTAGTAGAAAAATCTCTACATGATGTGTCTGAAATGACTTGGGAAGAATTCTTAAAAATTGATCAAATTAGACTAAAGCATTTGTGACCTAGGGTTTTTCCTCAACCTCGTAGGGCTAGTAGGAGATTGAGCATGGTGGAAGCCACTCTTGGTGCCTCAACTTCTGGCGCAGGTCCTAGTGTAAACCCACTTGCAACTAAACAAACCATAGAGATTAGTTCTTTTGAGGAAGAGCATTTAGACAAAGAAAGCTTCTCTTCAAATTTTGATGATGATGTTCCTCTTGGCATCCTAATTTGAACTAGGGCACAGAAGAAAGAGGCTAAAATAAAGAAGGGAAAAGCTAAAAATAAAACGATAGAAAAGAAAGTTCCAAGCTCTAAGAAATGGAAGGATGACACTGTTCTTCCTGCAACAAAAGAAAAACATGAGAGCCCTCCTAGAAAATCAACGCCAACTAGGCCAGCCTTTGGTGTATCCCTGGAAGGAAGCCCTAGGACTAGAGAAACGCCACAAGAGGATACAAAAGCTCCAATAGGGTAGGTGAATGTTGAGGAAAAGGACATATTTGAGGAAGCAAAAAATGTAACGTTGGAAAACCTTGCTGCCATCATAGAACAAGTTGAGAGTCAAGAGTATGAGGAAAATCAAGAGCTCCTGTTGCAAGAGTAGAAGCAAGAGTTCCTACAAAAAGAGCAAGAGCTAGAGCAAGGGCCAAAGCAAGAGTCCCTGCAACCGAAATTGGCTGAGAAATCAAAATCCCTGTAGCCAGTGCTACATGAAGAGAAAGCATCAGTACAGGAAAAATTCTGGGAGGAATACATAGGCCCTTTGATTTTTCAATGCACATTGTGGCCATGAACTTATGGAGAGAGATGCAAAGGAGAGAAGAGGAATGGAAAGAGGAGAAACGTAGGCTGAAGAAGGAAATTCAAAAGAGAGATGAAGAGATTGAAGATAAGAATGTAGAAATTGGTACTTTAAAGGAAAAGGTGGACAATATGGAAGCCTTAGTACCTCAGATATTAGAGTGCAGGACTCCTCCAAGGGTCTATGCTCTATATTTGAAGGAGAAGAATCTTTCTTTTAAACTAGCAAGGATTATATCAGGTTTGAATCCTTCCATTAAGACTCTTAAATTTTTCATTGCTTATCAAATTGCTCCTCCTGAAATGAAGAATTTATTGTGTGAATTATATTTGCATAATTATGATGTGTCCCAAGATCACGATTGGAATCCATTGTTGTATGTTGGGGATGTCCAATTGAGGGAATTTATGTCTTGGATACAAAATGAGATTAGTTGGTGACAACAGTTCAGGACTTATAAGCAAATAGAATCCAACACTCCCCTACCCATTAGGGCTAAATCTAGAAATCCAGGAGACATTTTCAGTGATTGGCACAAAATTCTTTATAGATCAAGCTATGGCAGTAGGATTCTACCTAAGAGAGAAGCAATTTATAAATAATATGAGAAGATAGAAAAAACCACAGGGGAATCTATAATGGGAAATCTGTCACAAAGGTGGAATAGTCTGACTAATGAGTTAAAACAAGTTGAGCCTCACTCTCTGTAAAACTATACTGCAACATGCAAGAGGGTTGATAGATATATACAGATTGGAAGGACAAAGGGACAAGTTTGGCTTCCATTAACTTTTTAGCCACCTATCCTATTATGGCCTGTGCCAAATTTTAGGTATTATGTATGATATAGTTGTAGAGAGATAGAGATGAAGCAGATTGGAAAAACAACAAGGGTTCTATTGGGACTCCAATTCATGCATTGCAAGAATTGATGTAGGACAACTAGAAGTTGCAAACTTTAGGGCATTAACTAAGCAAAAGAACAATCCTTCTTCTTCTGCTGGAGGACCAACAAAGCCTTAGGTTGGGGGGGGGTGATGAGTCCATTTTATGGCTCAATTTTGATAGAGTTCATTATCTATTTGTTGTAGTTGTCATAGACTTTGCTACTTGGATGCTAACCTTTTTTTGATATTTCCTCAAAACCATAGACATTGGGCATAAGCTATTTTTGTAACCTTTAAATGAAATTGACATGCTATATGAACTGTCTATGTTAATTTTACATGTGGATTAATGAATGTTACTTTAAGATAGTTACATATATGCAATTGTTGTGTGTACTAATATTGTTATGCAAATATAATTAGCAGCCTGCAAAATTGAGGAAGATTTTTCCAACTGGTCATTCACCATTAAATTCAGCAAGGTGATTGTTCAAAGGTCAATGGAGGGAAGACTCTCAGCGAGAGAGAAATTCCTAGTTTAAATTGAAGAATTGCAACCACCTTATAAATGATCTTAATTATTTGTTGAGCGAATATAGGAGTTACTGTTGTGCTAGATCTGCATTAAGGAAAACATGCTTGACCATATTACATGCATGCATAACCTCCTCTCCACTTTTTATGCTTTCCCTAAAGTGACGTCCTCCTAATCTATTGGAGTTGACTTCCTTGATAGGTAGTTAGTTAGTAGTTTATCTTCCTATAAATAAGACTCAAATGATCCTTCTTAGAAAGTTGATTGATCTGATGATGTACTCACATTCTTAGTTTTTCAAGTAATACAGTTATGCTGCTTTATTGTACTCATGTTTTGAAATGAATAAAATGAATTTGTAAGTTCATGCATCTAAGTTTACATTTTTCTTAAGGGATACTCATCAAAGGGGGCCCACTTGGTGAGAATTCTATCCTTTAGCTTAGTTGTTGCTTTCTGTTCAATAATTAGTTAAGAATCTAGCATAATCTGTTCTTGCAGCCACTAGAATTCCATTTTGTGACTGTTCCTATAGCCAAAGCAGACAGAGTAGTTTCCTGTTCGTTTGCTCAAATTTTCATTTCCATCATGCATTTCAGCTTAGTATAGTTATTGGTTGATGCTCAACACTTGTGTTATTTCTTTCCAAGCAATTTACCTTCAGTATTATGTATTTCCTAGCTGTAGAGTGAAGATGGCTACTTTGGATTCCTAGTGCACATACTGTGCTGACCCATTTAAAGTCTACGTCTTTGGGTTGACAAGTTAAATGCACCTTCATGATGATTGAGATAGATATTCAGATTAGATGTCCAATCTCTGAATCACAGCTGTAAGGGATTAGTTGTTAAATCATTGTAGGAGGCCAACAATTCTTACTATATGTAACACCCCTCCATTTTGGCTCTTTTGTTCAGCATTGTTCTTCTTTGTTATGTTGTTTATGTTTATGCTTTGACTATGGTACTTGGTTACTATTTGATCACAAACTGTAAAGCAATGTGAATGTTATATTTTGATGTGATGGAATTTTACTTTAATGTTATCATTATGGCCTATTTTGAATTAGCTTAGCAGATATTTGAATTAATGATGTTTTATGCTTTTGATCATATTATTGATGTTAGAATTGTCGGTTAGTAATTTTGTATTGGTGAAGGGGACGAAATTGTACCACTCGTTTGCGAGTGCCCTACGATTATGAGATTTCCTCTTCATGGTGTGTTTGATCATATTATGTATATATGCATGTTTGATATACTCTTTGTTCGTAGGTTGATAGGTACAGGACATTGACTCCACCTGATTTCACAGGTTTGAGTGTGTCCATTGACCAACGGTAATTGATTGGGAGATAGTAGCTAGGTTTTCTGTGCCAAGTCATCACCCTAGTCATAGCGTGTCGTCAGGTTTTAGCCGGGTTAAGTTGCTTCTTTGTTGTGCATCGCTTCTTGTTTTCATTTAAATTGCAAGTTGAAAAAGGTAAATAGATGGCTTTATGTATTTAAGTTGTTATTAAATTTATCTGGTTATAATGTTATAAATGCTATTTAATTTATTCGTTAATTTAATTCAATTAATAAAATGATCTAATATTGGATTAGATTTATTTTATTGATTAATTAAATTAATTATGTTGAAATAAATCAAGTTATTCATTTTGGAAATTGTAATTGTTGAATTCTTTTGAATTTTTTTTCTTAAAGTTGAATGCTTTTAGGAAATGAAATATTTTAAAAAAACATTTAAATGCATTTGGAATAGAAATTTTAAAATAAATAAAAATTCCATGTTGAAAAGAATTTTAGTTTTAAATTTTCAAATAAACAAAATGTCTCCAATTTTTGCAATAACTATGGGGATAGGATATTTTAGGGTATTTGACCAAATTTGGGGAAAAAATAGAAAAGACTTTTCATTCTTGAAATTTGGCTGTGAGAAAATTGAAAGGAGAGTTCATGTTTTGTTGATGCATTTTGGATTTTGGAAAAGCTTTGGAGGAATTGGAATTTGCAGCTCATCTTTCTTCTCAAACTCTCCATCCAGCTTCAGATTTCAGGTTCCATTTGTTTATTGTTTTAGAAAATTGCATTTTCAATTTGAAAACTTGCTTGGAAATCCTTTTGAAACTGTGTTTGAATCTTGAAAATAATTTAGATTGTTGTTGAAAAAAATCAAAACTTGCAAAAGCAATATTCAATTTTAACAATAGAAATTTGAAAGAGGAACAAAGGAAATCAGAAAACCATGTGTTGGATTGAGAATTTTTCATTATGCTTTTGAAATTAAAATTTGCTGTGTTTTTATTTTCTGTAGATAACTTGCCCAATTCGGGCTGTGAAATGGAATGTATATATATATATATACACACACATATTTTGCATATAAAATTTATATACTATGGTTGGAATTTTTACATTTAAAAATTGTTTTTATGCAAAAAAAAATTCCTGTTATTTTCGTTCTGGGTATCCTCCCTTGGCAGGGGAGTTTGGTTTTTGTTTCAAATTAAAATTTAATATAAAAAAAATTTGTTTTTATTTGTTTATTTGTGGGGGGTGGGGGCTGCCCCCAAAGCCGCCCCCATATGGAGGCGCTGGCTATGGAGGTAATGCCCAGCACTGCCCCCACAGGCAGTGGCCCCATAAGGGGGAGGCTGCTATGCAACCACCCTGCGTGGGAGCTATGCAGCCCAATAGAGGCTGCATCCCCTGTTCTGGGCTACGCAACCTTGTTAGGTTAGGGTTTGTTTTTTTAAAATAAAATGTTTTTTTTTTAAATGTTTTTATTATTATATATTATTATATATATATTATATATATATAATTTTTATAATATATATAATATATATATTATATAAATATATATATGTATATATATATATATTTATTTTTATATATAAATATAATGTTTTTTTTTTGTTTTGTTTTAATTATTTAATTATTTTAATATATATATATATATATTATATATATATTATTATGTATAATATTTGTATATTATATATATATGTTATGATATATATATATATATTATATAGTAAATAATTGAAAATATTTGTGGAAGGAAGTCAAGTAGTGAGTTCAATTTTATATTTTATATTAAATATAAATTGTTTATATAGTTATATATTCATTAAAATATATGGTTATATATATATATGTTTAATTATATATTTAAATATAGTTTTTCTATAATGTTCTTATATCTGATGCAAAGATTAATTTCATAAAAGAATGATGTTAGTAGGAAATTGATTTTTTTCTAATCAAATGATTTTATTTAAAAAAAATCTGATTTTAATTATTATGTATAATTGAGGAAAACATGGAATTAAATTATTAATTTAAATTTCTTAATGATGTCAATGTAATCTTATTTACTTTTGAGTAATTGCGAATAATGTTAATTATTTTTTATTTGATTACGTGCAATATATTATTGTCTTGCTTGGATTTAGGAAATCCTAAAGTAGGATAATAATTTGTCCAACTTGTCTCTCGTTATGATATCTCTCTCTTTTTCTTGATGTTGGGCAAATGGGGTTATCTGTCTTTGTAAGTCTTCCAAATGGGGTGGGTTGTCGTAAAATGTTAGCCAACCTTTGGATTGTCTTGAGTAGTGAGTATAGATGTATCATGTGTTTTACCCGGTTTTCTTGAATAGTGATGGTTTGTGCCTCCTTTGGAAGGAGTGGATTATGTATTTTGTTCCTCCAAAGTTTGGAGTGAGTTTCCTTTATTCATTGCCTCCTTGGATTGGAGTGGTTGTCTTATCTAGTTTACCCATTGAATTGTGGGTTCGGTTTGTATGTGTTGTTGATAGGAGAGTGGCTCTTTGTGGGGGTTTGACATACAAAGGGGTGCCAGGGTAACTCACTTAGGGTTTAAGTAAGTGATAACTTAAAAATAATTAATGAAACACTCTCATAATAATTAAGATAATAAATGCCTCTCTCATGACTCATGCACTTATCAAGGTTTGAGATGAGATGAGAAGCACAGTTTGTATGGGGTTCCGGCGGATGGTAGAGGCAAGCCAGGGTAACTCCGAATGGGGGTCCAGTAGCCCAAGAAGGTTGAGCCAGGGTAACTCATAACAAATGTCGTGTGACACTCTCTCTATGTCAACCAGAAGTCAGTTTGTTGTATTGCGTAAATGATCATTGTTCTCTGGAAGCATTGTAACCTTTGTGTTAAGTGATGTTATTCTTGTATCTAATTCGGTTCAGTTATGTTTTAGCCTATGTCTAGAGGTAGATGGTCTTGTGTAGGAATCTTTATTACTATCTCCTAGCACGGGGGGTGAGCCTTCGGGTATCACATGGTTGGGTGGAACGTGCACCTTAATCCGTTGGGTCTTCTTCTTGTTCGTGTGGACGAGATTTCCAGTTGGAGAGCTCATGGGATTCAATTTTTATTTCTTGTTTTATTTGTTTTAGTTGAAAACTTGTAATTTGTTACCCCTCATTGTTATCGAGGTGGAAGTTGTAATATGTAATCATACTTATTGGATTTATCTCATTCGGGGAATGAGTGTTGTAATATTATTGTAAATTTATTGTTATCTGAAATCAAGTGATATCTCTTATCCTTTGATGTATTTTATCATGTATGGAATGTATGTGTATTTAATTTGTTAAGTAATTAAATGTTATGTTTTCAATTCATGTTTCTTGTTTGGGTTTCAAAGTAATCTCAGTCTCGTAACCTTAGGGGTTGGTTGCAATGGGTAGTGCATCTTGCATGTTAATTATACTTAAACAAAAAAAAATTATTACATTTGAGTAGTTATTGCAACTTCCCCTAGGGTTGCGCGGCGGGGCGTTACACTATATTTTGAGTGTTATAAGCTAGTGGGATAAAATATTACTATCCAAGTAGATTTATAAGGTTGAGAGACTATCTTGAGCTAAACATATGAGGGATGAGAAGGTGTTAGAGATAGAGGAATTTTGTTAGATGTTGTAGTTTCAACTACCCTAGTATACATGTATGTAAAATGTGGAAGTATAGACAAGGCAAGCAAAGTGTTTGACAAAATGCCTCAAAAAAATGTGTTTTCATAGACTACAACAATTGCAAGATATTTACAAAATAGATTTGTTGAAAAGGCTTTAGAAAATTTCAAGCAAATGTAATTGGTAGGTGTAAAACCAAATCTATAGTTTCAATGATTTATGCAAATTATGCATGTAATGCATGAAAGGAGCCACAATATTTATTTATATTTTATGCGATAAGTGAGATTTTAGAAACTTTTACCATTAAATGGTAATTATTTTACCATTAATCTATTTTTCTTTAGGTTTTTACCCTAAAAAACTATCGTTTAAACCTAATTAACACTACAAATTATAATTTAAGCACAAAAAATACAACGTAAATGGGGGACCTACTTGGATATAGTGTTCCTTTTCTCAAAGTTCAAGCTTGCAAATTTCTTCCTAGGTCGTTGTCAGGTGTTTTCCTCACTGTCAAAGTAATTTGTAGAGCTCACAACTAAGTCTTCTTGGAAGGTAATTGGCCAAATGAACCGGCAACACTTTATTTGTCAGTTCATATAACCACTAAAAAAATTAAAATAATACCTTCAATCAAATGTATTATTTAATTATTTTAATCTCCTTGAAAGACCTTTGATCAAAGGCGTCCTTCGATCAAAAATATAGTTGCAAAACAAGGATAAACAACTGAGAGGGGGAGGTGAATCAATTGTCACAAAATATTTAAACTTTTCAAACTTAACTTAACTTAATCTCAGATCTGATGAATGAACAATAAACCATAAACAATCAGCGCATCGGAAACATAGAGAACACCGAGATTTTTACATAGAAACCTTGCTAGGGGAAAAACCACAGTGGATGTTAGTCCATAATATTATGCCCTGTTAAAAGTATAATGAAAAATAATGGGAATGCACATGCATCCAGGCACACTGCCTAGAGCTCACTGCTCAAATACAAGAGGGCTCACTACCCAAAGAATACACAACAATTCGTATTAGATCCGCAAGGTATGAACTGAGAAAATAGCTTCTACAAAAGCTTGATTATAGTTCCAGTTAAGCACAAAAACACTCCTTCACGCTTCACTCAAAATTCTTCACACTTTGCTCTGCAATTGAATGAATAGATCAATATTCACACTTTCTCTTTCTCTGGATTTTCTTCACTTCATACACACTTCAACTTTGCACAAACAACTGCTCGTATATATCCACAACATGGAATTACATCAACAACTTCTTCGGCCAAAAATATAAAACATATTTACAATGTCGACCCAATTTTAAAAAATAATTTTTCAACGTGAATCATACATCGTCGGCCAATATAATGATGTGGCCCAAAACAACATCCTCGAGCACGCCAAACATTCAAATTTTAATCTCCAATGATCCACAACATGTTACAAACATCATGTTGGACAAGAACATGAAAACCCGAACACACAATAGAAAAATATTTGACCACGAGCACACCGATCAATGTGGACTTGCAACAGAGATAGAGAATAATCTAGAACCATCCACAAGCAACAAGAACTAACAGAGAAGCATCCACAACAACAAAAATTACTAGAATCACATAAAATTCAATCAGGAACACTATTGAAACCACATAAATACTATCAGAATACAACTGTTCATAACACGATCAAATCTTCACGCGGACCTCTGAAACTTCTAGTGGATAAACTAGATAATCTGAACAATAAAATCT
This sequence comes from Sequoia sempervirens, assembly GCA_007258455.2. Taxonomy (NCBI): domain Eukaryota; kingdom Viridiplantae; phylum Streptophyta; class Pinopsida; order Cupressales; family Cupressaceae; genus Sequoia; species Sequoia sempervirens. Next base: position 84,992 of record VDFB02173824.1, read on the forward strand.
TTAGTCCAAAACAACTGATCTTCAACGTACTAAGCAAGATACCTTCATGACCTTCACTGTTCTACTGGCAACCTACAACTGTTTCTTTAACAATTTTCTCAATATCCTCAACATATAAAACCTTCAATACAACAATGCTAATAGTGTTGAAATTAATGAAAACCACATATCAATGACACAATCACAACATCCAACAATCTCCCCCTTTGGAATTGATGGCAACACATGATGTGAAAAATACCATCAACACAACTACACTTACTCCCCCTTAGGTTTTGACTCTTCTCCCCAAAAATATTTTTCACTTTCTCTTCTCCCCCTTTGATATCAATGGCAAAGATAAGAATTATCTTCCCACATACTAGCTCTGAACCACATATGTGCACATTTGACTACTCCCCCTGAGTAGCAGCCACAAAAACATCAATCCAGATCAAGAAATATCTATGAAGCACACGAATTGATGCAAGTAAATGCATCTTTAGTTCATATCAAGAGGGGTAATCACCCCTAGCATCCCTCTGAGATACTCAAAAGTATCCTTTGGCAACGACGTAGTGAAAATTTTTGTAACCTATTCTTTGGTAGGAACATACTCCAACCTGACTTATTTCTCATTCACTTTCTCCCTCAAGAAGTGAAACTTGATTGATATATGCTTGGTCTTAGAGTGTAGCACCAGATTCTTCAAAATGTTTATTGCATTTGAATTGTCGCAGTATATGGCAATGTGCTCATCATATACTACTCTGATATCTTTCAGCATTTGTTTCATCCACATCACTTGAGTACACTTTTTTGCAGCAACAATATACTCTACCTCAACAGTAGATAGAGAAATGGAATTATTCTTTTTACTCAACCAAGACACTAGCTTCTTCCCTAGGAAGAAGGCACCACCACTTGTAATTTTCCTATCATCTACATCTCCTATCCAATCCGCATCCGTATATGTACTCAGGGTAAGATCATCATCTTTAGGATACCAAAGCCCAAAATCAACGGTTCCTTTCAGATATCTAAAAATTCTCTTTATAGCAGTCACATGAGACTCTTTCAGATCAACCTAAAATCTAGCTACCATACACAACATTCATGATGTTTGGTCTGGTATGAGTTAAGTAGAGAAATCCATCAATCATTTACCTATATCTTGTTTGATTTTCCTTAGGATAATCATCATTCTATGTTAATTTGCAACCAGTTACCATGGGTGTACCAACAGGCTTTGAGTATTCCATGCAAAAATTCTTCAACAACTCTCACATATTTGGACTGAGATATAAAAATCCCATTGTTTGACTGAGTGACTTGCAATCCCAAAAAGAACTTCATCTCTCCTATCATACTCATTTCAAATTCACTCTTCATTTCATTAGAAAACTTCATACATAGATCATCATCCCCTCCAAAAAAAATGTCATCAACAAAGACTTCAATAATCAACTCTTTATCATGATCCGACTTAAAATACAAGTTGTTGTCAGCAGTACCTTTATTGAATCCAAGCTTTAATAAGTATTTATGTAGTCTAGCATACCAGGCTCTAGGGGCTTGCTTGAGTCCATACAGAGCTTTTTTCAATCAACAAACCATGTCTTCCTTATCAATCAGTTGAAATCCATCTGACTGTTCAACATATACCTCTTCTTCTAACTCACCATTTAGAAAAGATGACTTCACATCCATTTGATAGACTTTATAGTTCTTATATGCAACATAAGCAAGAAATAATATTACAACTTCAATTCTAGCAAGAGGGGCAAAGGTTTCTTCAAAATCAATATCTTCCATTTGTGAATACCCTTTACATACCAGTCTTGCTTTATTCCGGACCACTTCACCTTGTTCATTCAGCTTATTCTGAAAGACCCATTTAGCGCCAATCACATTTTTATCTTTAGGTCTGGGAACAAGAATCCATGTATCATTATTTTCAATCTGCATTAGTTCTTCCTTCATAGCTTCCATCCAGTATTCATTATTGCAAGCTTCATTGACATATTTAGGCTCAATCTTGGGAATCAGACAATACTCTTTTGCAATCCTTCTTCTAGTCTGCACACCTTTATTCTTGTCTCCTATAATTTGATTTTCAAAATGATTTAGCTTTAAATACCTTAGTATTTTAGGATTCTCTCACACTTCTGGTTCTTTTGTTCTTTCTTCTACACTTCCACTTGTTTCTCCTTCCCGACTTTCTTGATTTAACATAACAATTTGAAGTTGATTATGTGCTTGAGCATTCTTCCCTTTGTCTGTACTATCTTGCTGGTCATCTGATTCATATCCACAGTATCTAGATGATCTAGAAAAGTCCTCATCATCTCTAAGATTTACACTTTCAACCATTTTTCTCAATCCTCTGTTATAGCACCAGTAAGCCTTGCTTTTAGTAGAGTAACCTAGAAAGATTCCTTCATCGCTCCTTGCATCAAAATTTCCTATGTCTTCATCTCTCTTAATGTAGCACTTGCTTCCAAAGATCTTGAAGTACTTGACAGTAGGCTTATAATCAAACCACAATTCAAAAGGAGTCTTACCAGATTTACCATTGACATTTACCCGGTTTAAAGTGTACATAGCAATGTTTACAACTTCTCTCCAATAGATGTGAGGCACATTTCCTTTAATCATCATGGTTCTAGCAACATCCAAAATTGTTCTGTTCTTTCTCTCTACAACTCCATTTTGTTGAGGGTTTTGGGGAGCAAATAACTTTCTTTTGATTCCATGCTCTTCAAAAAAAGAATTGAACTCCTGAGAAGTGAACTCACCACCTTTGTCTAACCTTAAGCATTTCATTTTTAGACCTTTCTCATTCTTTTCCATAACTTTGAAACTTTTGAACTTCTCTAATACTTCACATTTTTCTTTTAAAAAAGAAACCCATATCATCCTAGAGTAATCATCAATAAGCAACATAAAGTACCTTTCTCCTTGTAGACTTCTGATTCTGGAGGGACCACATAGATCAGTATGCACCAACTCCAGTACACCATTAGAATGATGTTGTTTGATCTGAAAAGAAACTCTAGTCTGTTTTCCCATCTAACATTCCTTGCATATTGCATTAGCAAGCTTCACTAGCTTAGGTAGATCTCTTACTGCTTGGGTGGAGCTTACCTTGACAATGTTATCAAAATTCACATGACACAGCCTTGTATGCCATAACTAGCTTTCATCTACTTGAGAAATTAAACAAATTTCACTAGCAATACTCAGGTGAAAATATTACCTCTTGTCTTTGTACTTGAAGCAATTACATTTCTAGAACTTCCCAGTATCCTACATCTTCCACCTTTGAACTAAAGATCATAGCCCTTATCCACCATCTGTCCAACACTCAATAGGTTATGCTTCAAGCCTTCAACATAAAGGAAATCATCAGTGTTATGTTTACCACCAACATAAATAGATCCTCTGTCATGAATCACACCAGTATTGTTATCTCTAAATCTTACAACCCCACCGTCATACTTCTCTAGACTTACAAATTTTCTTTTTTCACCAGTCATATGATGTGAGCATCCACTGTTAATAACCCACTCATCCTTTTCTTCAATTAGGGCTGCAAGAGATTTCTCAACTTTAGCAGATTCAATAGCCACTAGACCATTTTCCTTGATAGCAAGGAAAACCCATTCATCTTCATTTCCATTTTCTTTATTACAATCTTTATTAGTCACACCTTCAGCATAATAGCATTTCTTTTGAAATCAAGGTTTTTTAGGCTTAGACCTAGGAACTTTTTCAGGACACCTTGAAGCAAAATGACATATTTTATTGTAAGAGAAAAATTTAATAGGCAACATTCATTTATACTTACCTTTCCCTTTTCCTTCTTTCTTTACAATCAGTGTCTCCAACTCTTCTACCTCTCTTTCTTCATCTTCAAGTTGTTTCATCTCTTCCTCATACTTGAATGTATTTCTTGAACACTCTCCCGAATCATATATTTTCTTGTTTCTTTCGGATACAAAAGCCTTAAATGCAAATTCAGTCTTAGGGGTAGAATCACCAAATTCACCCAACTCAAAGGAAACAAGTTTACCAATCAACATATCCCTTGTCACATTTGTTACTGATATGAAATCTTCAATAGGATGAGCCTTAGATTTGTAAGAGGGAGGAAATGATCTGAGCACTTTAGCTACAATTTCTTCCTCTTCCAAGGTACTATTGGCACATCTAATACCCATCACAAGTTCATTTACTCTTTACATAAAAGAAGAAATATTTTCATC